>JBCAUG010186340.1:0-35373 GCA_038406175.1 Haplosyllis leylae | reverse complement strand
ATGAAATTTTCATGTGCTTAATGTCTGTGTCTTTGTTGTTTGAAATAACATTGAGTGTCAAGACTAATCGTTTCTAATGGTCGCAGACGTCTTGTGAGGCTTACTCGAATGGCGCCAAGCTTTTAAAAAGGGTGAAATGAAAGAAAAGCCCTCTTCAATATTTCATTAACCTTGCGTTTTTGCAAATGGATCAACGAGCAACCTGCATGAGTTTTCAGGCTCTCAAATCGACGTCAGTTTGATGCGTTTATTTGTCGCGTTGTATGTGACTTGACAAACGTCATAGTCTGACCACCTAATCTCTCTATTAGTGAGATAATGGCAGCTAAACTGACTGATTTTATCGTAACTGTTAGAACCACCTGTAATCTGAGACTAAGACAAAACCAATAAATTCCCTCTGATGGTACGCGTACATTAGATCTATCAATTTGACTACTGTTTTTTCAATTTCAAACTATTAGTACAGTAGACCGTGTCCGATAATGAATGCCCCTCCAAAGAGTTGACTTACAAAAATTTACACTGGTAAACATTTTTTTCGATCTACTCGAGAACCGATGTCACCATTAGTCTTAATGACTCAGATATGTGCATGAATGTCATTCGTCAATAATTACGAGGCAAAAATACGATCTCTTTTGTTCCTCGACCAAAGGTAAAATAAGAGAAGTTTCTTTAATGATAGTTTCAACATAAGTCGTCTGCCTAAACTTATTGGAGATTGATTCATCATTTTGTATTTTTAAACGAACTTTGTAAATACCTCCCTTTCCGCTACATTACTTTCTGTAGACCATGACGCCAAAGGCTATAATTTCGATTCACATTTTTTTTACACAGAATCAATATGTGAAGCACTGACTCACCCTGGTGACAATTCATTCAAAGGTGAAAATGATTCATACGAAGAAATGGCTGGGAATTTTAACTTAATGCTTAATAGTGAGAAACAAGTGATTCAACAACTTGAGGAAAACTTTCACAGTCATTCATTGTTCCATTCATTCTATCCCCCATTCACTTTCTTTCCCATATCTATTCATCAATGCACCCAATCTCTCGCTTACCTCCCAGTTGAGCTGTATGGCGGTTGAACTGATGACCTTCGGTTGTCTCATGTGCACAACTTGTCCCGAGAGTTTTATGGTGACCATATGCAGATCGAACTGCTGCAGTGTTGGTCGAAGACCAGTTCCGCCTGCAACGAAGTCAAACTTTAAAGCTACATTCACACCAAGAGAAATAGCTTGATACTGATGCAAATTTTTTGATAATAAACCTTCAAATGAAATTTCACTGGAAGATGGGTAAACTGTGCAAAGCATAGTTGTAAATACAGATGTGAGGACAAAGCCAACGAAGTGATTAGAATGAGTAGATGTATTATGTAATCGTACCTGTGGTTCTGAATGGTCCAGCCACTTGACTGGGGAGACTGAGTCCGTGAGAGTTCTGCGCGCGCACCAGGAACATGTAGCTGGTATCCGGTCTAAGGTTCGACACCACCAGGTCCTGATTCCGCACAGAGTCCGACGCAACAATCCAACCCTGCAATGTGTTAATGTTGATGGTCATATAAAATGATACTAAATACTCGGAAGGGCTTCCATCTCTATTTTCCACTCACGTATGACATCTGGTCCATTTCTTATTTTTGGTCATCTGGTACTATTAGGTACAATCGCCTTTCTGGTAAATGCCATTGAATTGTAACGTTACACTTTGTGTGTCACCAAAATTTATTTCTTTTTAAATAAAGCAGCCAACGTCTTGGCAAGGTGTCTCTCGAATCAAATGACGTCATGACGTTGTATTACAACGTGACATAATGACGCTGAATTTGTGTTCAGAAACGAGCACTAATGCATCAAGAGGGTCACCTAATCTCTCAAATTCGAGAGACAATGAAAAAAAAAGCTTGGAACTTTCTTACCTCCCCAGTTTCGTGACTGAAGTACTCAACGGTGTAGGCCATGACGGGTGAGGCACCGTGGTTGACGTTCGCCTTCCACGAGAGTTTCATCTGCGTATCCGTGATGTCCGTCACCATGGGCTTGGACGGTGGGCCGGGGAACGTCGACGGTTCAGGGGTGCGGTGGAACACCACTGACGGGTTGGTGGGCGCTATTGAAAAAATTACGTTGCGTCGTTAAACATCCGCATTGCTGGCACGTAAATGACGTCATGACAACATTCTTGTTTAAGCAAATTCCCACCAATGACTGTAGCTTAAAGTTGGCCTATAATTATCATAAACTACCAAAGGCTTAAGGGAGTGTTAACATCCCAAGATGTTAAGAACCCCCCCCTCCCGGATCAACCACTAAGCTGACTCTAATGAGCCAGCAATAAACCAGAAAATTCACAATTAAAAAAAAAAGTACCGACCACGTCCGTAGTGCGAGAGAAGCTAATGTTTTCAGATGTGTCTGTCCTTCTGTTCGGGGACGTGGGGGGAGGGAGGGGGTTACGTCCTGTCAATGTCCTGTTCGGGGGTCCTGTACTGGGGGGAGGCAGGGGGGCGCTCGTAATCTCGTAATTAACTAGTAATGTTAATGGGAGGCTGTCTTTGTTTCTAAGGGGAGACTACACAATTTTGAGTCTTGCCAAATGGTATTTGCCCAGAAATAAATAATGCAGACACTGTAGTTCCAAAGTCTTCAATTAGTAGTGCCATAAAAAAGCTGTAATGTATGAAATGAACTAATTTACCTTCAACCGCCAGCGCGGCTGTCATGGTTGTTTCTCCGGTTTCGCTTATCGCTTTACATGTGTACAGACCCGAGTCCGAATTACGCAAATCTGGAATCACAAAATAAAAACAGTTGAAGTAAACAATCAGAAACGCAGAAAAATACTAACAGGAGAAATTTACGCAGGGAAATGGACATTTGGTGAATGATATATTTCGAAAATCATGAGTTGATCCCATTTCCTTGACCTCTATTTCCTGAAACAGACATTATGCAGTCACCTTGTATCTATAGAAGAGCACAGAATACCATTTGGATGGTAAATTGTGGAACGATAAAGCACCTCGGTTTAAGCTACCCTAAATTGAGGTCTTCTGCTATCTATGAAACACCATAAATTTAAAGCTAAGTGTGATAAAAAGTTCCAATTTCGTCTTCTTCTTGTTTCAGCTTGTATGTTGTGACCTTGACACAATCTCGTCTTGACCTTGATTCAATACAAAAAATGACCTTGATGTTGCAAAAAAGAGTCAAATTGACCAATTTCTCAAGTGATTCTGTTCTACATTTTGAGAGTAAACGTTTTGTCCGGACTTGAAGGCGTTCTAGTATGTACGTTCATGATGAGCATTCTGCAAAATCCACTTCAGATTCTACTCTTGCACTCAAAAGTGCAGCAGACAGGGCGTACTTGATTCTCTTTGAAGCGAGAAACTCAATTTGAGCGATGCTAGATTGAGTTATGTCAGAATCGAGTGCCACCAATCGAGATTTCATTTGCAAGCGCTTCCAACCGTCTCCTTTACAACGGGAATTTCCCTCAATTTCTGAATCAAAGTCTCGCGAGATTTCAAAGAGTTACAATTTTCTCAACTTGAACGAGATAAAAGTTTTCGCGAACAACTGTGTGACTTTGAGTACAAGGCCTAAATCACGGCAATAGCGTGTTGATAGATGCAACCACAGTGGGAACTTGGTCACATATCCTACAGGAAGCTTCCTTTCATGTACGGTTAGAAAATATGGGTACAATTCATTTGCACCTATTACACACACATTCTTCTTTCAAGAGGTCTCTAAATTTTTACGACCAAAAAGGCTAGAACAATGATTGGCCATCAATAGATATTTAGTACATTAGAATAAAGGTAAAACATGTAACGCTCAAAAAGTTTCGTTAGAAACGAGCAATGGGTACGTGTATCAATCCCTCATCTTTCATAAGAAATTGGTAACATCTGTATTCAAAAAGTAGAACCAAGAAGCAGCTGTTGTTAAATTTATTTCCTCAGACACTCGGATCTGAAAAGTGAATTGACTTTTGCCACCAAAGTCAAGAACAGAAGGATCTCTCTCTCTCTCTCTCTCTCTCTCTAGAGTCCAAATATTCAGCAGAGCAAAAATACGAGCAGCGAGTTAAATGGCAATTCCTGCCTTTGAATGAAGTCCTTGTATGACAGTATTACTTGTGTGGAAAGCTGTAAAAAACTGTTGAAAAAGGTCGATTTGAAAAAGCAATGGGAATCTTTTGACCTAGAACATGTACAGAGTACTAAAGGGAGTCATTGTGTCGTAATTGTCTCATTTATTTGGCTAAGGATTTGAAGTAAAGAAAAACATCAGTCGAAAAGCAACCAAATTATTTCCTAAAATGTCAGGTAAATAAGGTATTTAGAGAACTTTGAAGGCGGATCAAAAGAACAGAAGGGCATAACTATCGTGCTTTTGGCACACATCATTAAAAGAAATGATTCTAATGAGTGTTTAATTTTTTTTCTCAAAAGCATCCAAATATTGTTTTCAGCAGGAAACTTTTTACCACTTTTTTCAGACAAAAATAATCGATACATCTTCATCATGTAAATTCTAAAAAGAAACGGAAAAAATTGTGAAAAGTAGAATAGGATTCCAATCTATGAAGATTGATGAAAAGAATATATTGAAGGAAATGTACTAAACGCTCTCCCCAATTCTCCTAATCTCTCATACTCAAGTCACATGACCTCTGTAGTCCCCCCTGGCTCAGTACCAAATGCCTTTGAAAGCTCCCATTGCATAAAATTGAATTATCAAATATGTATTGGTGGAGGAAACTCGATACCACTGTGAGTCTTGAGTTGCCTCAGATTTCTGCTTTACAACGAATAAGGAGCGTTTCTTGCTTGTGTTGAAGGCTTTTTATTTGTGCTGCTGTCACACTGTGTAGATTTTAGCTTCTTCAAGCAGAATAAATATATTGCAACTCCTTTCTTTCCTGCCTGTATGCTGTGGGGCAGGCTTTAGAATCTACTACATAGAAGGTGTTTTTATTGGACAGGTACTAAAGTGGAAGTTTATTAAAAAGGAAAAAAGAGTTGGAATACTGGGTGAAGCCTTCTGAATGTCTATTCATTCCACTTTAAACATGACTAATAGAATGTCACTGAAAAAACCTTAAATACAACTCAGAAGTTACATGAAGATTTTGCACCTTTCTCCTTTTATAAAACAGACAGAAGGAAAATGGCGAAATTTTTTTACTCGTAACATTATTCCCACTCATGTAACTACACAAGTCTCCTCACTCTCTTCTCTTTTTGTGTAAACTACAGTGGAAGTCCCTTCTCTACTCATCCATCCTTCTGAAGGAGACTTTCACTCCAGCTTGTGACTGCCCAAACCTTTCCCCCAGTTAACCTACATTCCCAACAATCTAACTCAAATACATGGCTTCAATTCAGCCTGATAATACACATTGATTTTCTCTTGGCTCTTTTTTTTCCACAGAGTGTTTCAGACTTCAAGGAAATTGTTCAAGCATTTTCTACATGACACAGTGCCTCTGCATCAGCGTGACTCCCTTCGTCCCTTTTTTTCTTCTTCTTTTTAGAGGAATATATTTGACAGTTTTCATTTTATTTCCATGAGCAGAGATGTAATGGATAACAAACATTCAATCATTGCTACATGTCATTTTGTACAGATAAATTTCTGTAGTGCAGACATTTTACTTTTGAAGGGTAGTCTATATGATGCCACGAAGTTAAAATTGAGTTTCTATTTTACCTTGTCTCAACAGGATAGATTCACAACTTCAATGGTTTCTGGTTTTGGAATTCATGTCATGAATACTTTTTAAAGTTTATCTTATTCAGTCACCTTGTTATTTCTTTAACAGGTAAGTACTAAAGAATACACCAAGACTTCCCCAAGTAGTATGTACCTGATATTTGAAGGGTTCCAGAGTCCAATAGGGCCACTCTAGGGTCACGTGTGGAAAGTGGACGCCCGTTCTTGTACCACCTGATGGTGGGTGGTGGGTCCCCGGATGAGTGACACTGTAACATAGCAACGCTATTGACCGGAAGTGTTTGGTTCTGAGGACCCTGATGGATGATGGGAGGAGGTCGTGGATCCACATCTGGAACAAAAGGAATAAAACAATTGAGATTTTTCGCATGCAATGCATTTCAAATGGGGGTGAGGAGAATTATCGCCTAGTTTAGGGTGTCATAAATCCATTATCTATCTTCAATTCAGTGAAAGTACCTTTCACTGTTACCCGCGCCTTCGCGAACGCTGTTCCCGCCACATTCAGGGCTTGACAGACGTACTCGCCCTGGTCCTCTTTACGAACAGGTTCGATGATCAACGTTCCGTCATCCGTGACGGAGAACCGGCCGTAATCCTGACGTGGAAACATCAGAATCTGAAAGATCAAACGAAAATTATGTCATGAACGTTCAAATGGTGTCTCGTGACGTTGTTAAATGACGTCCAAAAATGATGTCACCAAAAATAATGTCACAGCATTCATTCTGTGTAAACAAATTCCAACCATTAAATGTGGCTTAAAGTAGGCCTACTTATCATAAAACTGCCAAAGGCTTGGGTGTTAAGATTCCCCCCTGGACAGGACGTTACGAACCCCTCAAAGTAACCACTCAGGTGACTCTACGAGCCACCAATAAAATGCATGTTGAAAGCCAATACGCATTTGAATTGCATTGTGTCCAATCTTTTACAATCTGTCTTTGCATGCGTAACATTAATTAAATCTACTGTTGTTCGCCCAGAGTCCGGCAAAAAGAAATCATTTAACTAACGGTGGTAATCTTACCTGACCAGTGTCCTTATTCCAGAACACATTGGGTGGAGGATTTCCAGTTACTTGACATCTGAGAGACACCGCACGCCCAACGCCGACTACTTTATCCTGAGGCGTCACGATAAACTTCGGATGCGAGTGTATTGTGAGTCTCGCGGGAGCCTCCACGTGCCCTACGTTGTTTTCAGCCCGGCAGATGTACGTCCCCTCGTCGTGCACCTTGACCCGCTCGATCCGGAGGCTCCGGTCCTCGAGGATACTGGATCGGCCCTGGGGGATCTGACCGTCCTCGCGCCGCCAGATGATGGTGGGCGGAGGGTCTCCCCGAGCCTGACACTGGAACTCTACGTTCTCGTTCTCCTCGACAAGCACATCCTGGGGAGATCGAGTGAAGCGTGGTTTGTCTGAAAGAAATAAAAAGTTTTTGGATTTAAACGCAGTGATTATTAAATTCATTATTCCAAAATTCAAATATTAAATTCATTCATTGATGAATATATTTCTCGATGACAAATCCTGATCTGTGAATTTAGCAAAATGTAAGTTGTGAAAGACCACAAGGTACTACTGCATTAAGAAAGTACCAAAATGTTTCAGACAAGTTGAGCAGCAAAGTTCTCATTCAAAATACAGAAGTGAACAGACAAGATTTTTAACCTTTGACATCCAGCCTGGCAGGACGACTCTCCCGTTCACCAGCGATGTTATACGCGGTGCACACGTACGTTCCAATGTCGTCCTTCGTTACATCCTGGATGATGAGGTTCCCGGATTCATGGATGCTGACACGACGGTCCGGATGGATGGGGCTACCGTCTTTCTTCCATCTGGAAAAGATAACGGTTAATTAAGTCGGGAACCTGGGAGAGTACAGTACGTGACCTATTCTTCGCAAAAAATTTAAAACAAGGATATGAAGGTATTTTATATTTACACATGAATGGTGTATGTAGTACAATGGGTACATGAATGTCATGAAGGACAGACAAGTATGTGTGTTGTTTGTACTTACTTGATCCGACACTCTGGTTGACCTTTCGGTGGACGACATTCCAGAATGGCTGTGTCTCCTGTCCCGACTTCCTCACTCGATGGCTCAGTTCGAAATTCATCGCGAATCACTGTAAAGACAAGAATATGAAAAAACGTTAATTTATTAACTACCACTTAATGGGGTTGATAAAATTTTATTTGATGGCAGCAATACTGAGTTGACTGGCCTCCAAAAACTGGTGGCGGTAAAATAGACAGGTTGGGTGCAGAACCATACGCCAAGTTCATTCATTTTTACACGGTGATTGGAAATTTTCCAAAGCTTCCGTCTCCAACTCACCGGAAACAAATTAAACACCAGATAAAAACGATAGAAAACGACTGGTACTCTGCACTCAGCAGTTTCGCACCTCAAGACAGCTTGGACGGGTACTATTCCTGCAACTTTTCCCTTGTTACCTCTGGGCGGGAGATGCCAATTTATTTCACGCCAGAAATTAACTTTGAGTGAGTAAAATTGGAAGCATTTGATGGTAGGTACTGAGCCAATCGTGTCCAATCATTGCTCAGACAGTAAATTTGTCAGCACTGATTGGCCAGGAATCAACAGACGCAGTTAGAATACGGTCATGGCGTCTGATTGCCAATTGCGCGTCTCACAACCAAATCCTCTTGTACCAGACCAGCAGCCAAGCAAGGTACAAAACATTACTACAAGGATGAGACTTTTTTCAAGTAGCACACCCACTCATGTTAAATTTTTGATTACATACGTGCAGCATGAGCAATATGTCACGTTTGAGTCTTGTTTCTGGACTCAAGAACTCGATCCTAAAAGTTTCCCATGGTTTTTAAGCCTCTCTCCAAAGTCGTACCCGCAGAATGGTTGCGCGTCTACAACCACTAAGATCTATCCTTTTTATTGACCAGACTGTTCTAATCTCCGCAATACACTTTGGAGATGGAACATTTTCTGGCAGAAAATGGCACAGTAACACGTAAGATTGAAATGAGAAAAACACACAGCATGGAAACCCAACATCTCTTTTGATTTGATCCAATAAAAAGACCATTTCTCTCAATTTCACCAGTTCAATACCCAACCCAGTCTTCACCGCCAAGTCAATTTACTTTTTGATTTGATGAAATTACATGATATTTCCATTCACATTTTCTGTAGTTCATCTTTCTGCTGTAAGTTTCAGAGAAAACATCCAAAGGAAATAAGTAAAAAAAAAATCGAGTTTCTATTAACAAAAACCTCATGTTGGTGACACAGAAAATGTTCACATTTCATTAACCACCAAGACATCACAAATAAGCAAAATCATTTTTGTTGATGAAAAACAAACTGATATATTGGAGTCAATGAATTCTCTGTCACAACTGATCAAATACAACACAAAACACAGCTACCAGCGGGGACATATGTCGTGAAAACAAAGCGATGCAATATATCTGTGGAAGCCTTGCTACGTGTTCCTTTTCTGCATCGAAATAAGCTCGGGGACTTTACAAATACACATCCGTTTTCAACGCAGTGCGCTTTATGTAAGTACATGTTTTTTTTTATTTCAAACGAGTTTGTTACATTAATAATAAAGGCAAGGTGTAAATTAATATCACAGTGATCACAAAAGCTGGTTTTCAAAAGAGTGGCCTGTGTTCTGTCCCATCTTCGCTTAAACTTCAAAGGGCATAAAAGATCTGAAGAATTAATGTGTAATTTGTAATTGAAACAAACTACCACCATTGATTCCACTTCATTATGTCTAAAAATACCCCCATTTCCATTTTTAGTTCAACCATTCTAAATAAATACTGATTCCTCCATTCATTTAAGCACATGTCTACTCATGCCCCAATCCCTCGTACGCGCTCAGCCATGAATTGTCTTGTACTTGTTGGAATCTGGAGGGACGGTTATCCAGAGAAACTCTCCCTGGTAACCGTCTCCTGGGAACGATGTAAGCTGGACTTTTCAGACAATGTGTCTGATCTGGTATAAGCAATATTCTTGATTGCTTCTCATGCACACACCCCAAGTCCACTAGTCCACCGGTGAGGATAACCAATAATTCAATTGAAAGCTATTCATTTCAAGTCCTCTTTGGGTAATAAAGACAGTAAATGGGCATTGCTGTTACCAACAAGTCCCTTTCTTTAAATTCCAGGTTAAGTTTTATCTACATTTAATTGAAGTCTTTTCCAACAAGTGTTTTTAGTCATATAATTTTGTAACACAGAGAAAACAACGTTCTGCAGTATCACACTACACCATATTTTTAGCACAGTGACAAAGTTTGCCTGAACACCAAACTTTAACAGTATCCATCACATTTTGTCATGGCCTCATCCCCCTGGTGGCCAACTCCCAATAAATTAACTGCCTGCTTCTATCTGCCTGTGTCATTACTACGTGATGAGATGATAGAAATGCTTTTAAGCCTTCAAATCCCTCATCCATCACTCCTAACCAAAGCCTTAAACTGCAGGCCTTATACAGTTGATCAAACATGTAGGGGGCCTTCGGGAGGGCCCCGCATGTCTACAAAGTGAATTGAGTATTTTCATGCAGGGCTGAATACTTGTGTGGTTTATGAGTTAAAGGGGATAAAACGGCAAACGGATAATCATTCAAGCTGCTATTTAAGACAAACGTTTTAACTGCTCGTACTCATAGAGTTTGACACTCACAAATTTGCTGAGTTTTTTTTTTTTAATTTTGGAGGATACAAGTCAATTTTGTGGGGCCACTGATACCCCTGTTTTGGACTTCTGGTGACGTCTGTGCTGGGTTTCAAAGCCAGGGTGGATCTCTCACTTGCGTGCTTCCTCACCTGCGCGCAATGGATTCCTCAGATTCACCTCTGGTGCGACACCTGCTGACCTCTTTGCTGAGTTTGTGGAAGACAAACAGCTTTCATTGTAGTTGTAACAATTACATGAAACGTAACTATGTGAGTGTTCTTGGTGGGCAAATGCGAAACAACATTCTGGTGAGTGTTCATCCTGATTGAACTCACTTCAGAAATTTACAATTGACACAGCTGGGCACAGGGAATCAAGACAAAAAGCGCACCTCAATGTTGGTCTTTGTCAGCGTTTGATATGTACCAAACATTGATTGCAAAGGTGTGTACATATGCGTATCAGAATCAATGCAATGTCCCTAGAGGTCCTGGCCCCACACTTCTGCAATCTACACACATACACATACAGCTTGACCATTTAATCACAGGCATTTTGTACAAATGGACAGCAGTATAATGGAATGAATGGAGGTCACGCCATTCTCCCATCCCCTGGGAAGTCTGTGGCTACTCAATAGCTTTGCAATACGCCTTCCTTTTAATGCAACACAATCCAATTAAGGGATATGTGTTCGATTGAACTGCTAAAATACTTTACTTGTAGGCTGATTTCACTTATTCACATGTGGCAGATGTCTAATCCTGTCATTAAGCTTGTCCCTTTAAATGCCCAGTACATATATCTTGACTATTTCACACAAGTGTAACATTACTTGAAATATAGCAGAAAGTTTGGAGCACCCATTAGGAATCCAATGATGTAGTCTAAGAAAGGTCTGAGGATATTGCATCATTTCTGCACCAGATACAATCCCATAACATGGGGCAGCTTTCCCATATTACGAACATTCCCTCTTAATACTTTAATGTAATAGGACATGGCATGCAAGAACTGTCAATTTTTACAGGAGATATATTGACAACAGGGACTTTTCATACAAGGAGAAATCTTTGAAGCAATGGCTGCAGCAATTTCACTGCTATACATAACACAGACAGACAGCATTGAATAACACAAGTCAATACAGAGACATTATATTTGCATGTGTCCATTGCAGTAACCCTTTATCAATATCTGCCAGAAAGGTGGAAAGGCAATTTAAACAGCATACGAGACCAAGGGGGAACTGATCTCTTCTATTTACGAACTGTCCTCTTATTGGAAAACATGTTTTTGATCTATTCACCTGAGATTCATTACAAAAGATCATCGAACATTTCATCTCCCAAAATTACCAAATCCGTCAAGCTGTAGATTTCAGTACCTTATTGATGACATCAGTTTTTTTGTCCCAAGCCAAGTCTTTTGGTAATCTTGACTTAACAAGGTGTAATCACTAAAATTATGTCTGCAACGGTCGCAAATACGCGAGATTACACAGAGGCTCGTTTTCAAGGTGAATTGAACTGACAGGATCTTTATAAACATTTGTCCTTGCTTCTCCAAACATTTGTAAACTAAACTGGAAATTCTATGTGGTTCAATGATGTATTGGACAAATAATGACACAGAAAACTATCCATTGTGCAAATAATGTTGTTCAATACTTGTGCTATCATGAGGTATTGAACTTACAGTAATCTTTTGCACAAATGGAGCTTTCAAAGATGAATGTGCAAAGGAAACTTTTCTCAATAACTAAGAATCATTATATTAGCCTTTACTTAACAATACACTGAGACATCGAAGAAACGTGCATGAGCATTTCTACTTTGCAATGCTCTGTCTCAAAAGTTCCTTGCAGAAAAAATTGGGAAGCCAACATTCTGCCCAAGAAAGGCCTACAAGTGTGCATGAAGAATTGCTCACAATAAAAATTGGAAGTGAACATGCACAAGTGTATGGTCTTTCAAGTATAAGTTTTCCTCAGAGATTCACATTTTCATGCTTTCAGCAAATATTTAACCCCACCCCTGTAATGTAGGGACAACTTTATCTTGAAGCATGAATCATAAAATTCTGTAGTAGAGTTTTTACAAGGACATAATCAGGATGTGTTTGGAAGCAGCAAGTCTGAGTAAGATGGTTCCCTTGGGAGTAGTCCCTATTTCTGTAAAATCTGTCAGGCCACTGGAGGGAGCATCTTTAATTTCATGCATGAATAAGCACAAGTAGTCAGTGGCACATTAAGGAAGGCTCCCTGGGCGATGAACCTCGACCAATCAGAGGTACTCAATCGTGCATGAGGCATCCTTCTGGGTTGCAGTGTCACTTAATTTGAGAGGGAGTAGCTTTGTGTTTTGTACAACATTAATTTGAACCGTTTCACTGTTACCACTGCTGCACCACTGACTAATATAGTCGCTACCACAGAAAAAGTGTGCCAACTGTTTTAGTAACTGCAACAAAAATGTTCAGGTTTGCAAACCTGTGCACTAAGCAGTAAGATAAATGCAAAATGATGGCTTGAAACAACTGACGTTTGATCTTTTATCAATTTTCATAAAAATATCAAAAACATATGAAGCTTTTTTTATCATCGACCTTGTAATAATTTTGCTCACATCTGTTTTTATGTCTGGAAGTAAATGTTAAATAAGCATGGTTGGTGATTTATGGGTAAGAAGCGAATGTTTATGTCAGACATGCTTATCATTTCTTATCAGAATATCTCAGATAATTACATTTTCTCCGCCTGAGATCTTTTCCTCCTCCCATCAGTGTCGTCCCTCTCCCTGTCTCTTCCTGGAGTGATCCTGGGTTGAGTCAGAGCTAGTACAGTCTGAAGATGTGAGTTCTATGAAATCGATACTTTGCTCAATGTTTTAGATTTTTCTTATCAGTCACCGTGAGAAAAACTATTGAATTCAAAGAACTCGACAGTACAACTTTTCCCAGTTGGATGAAAAACCTAAAAGGTACATTTTTTGTTGCTGGAATGTCAGAGATATGATTGGGACCAGTAGAGTAGCAGAACCAGTGCTAGTTCCTAATACAATTGAAAGACGTTATTCGCGAATGGTGGTTCTTCTTTCCGTGTTTATCGAAGAACTGTGTTTTTTTAAGGACATGCACTAAAATATTTTGTAAGAAAACTTTGCAGGATGCAAGTCCTTTTTGTGGGGCCACTGATACTGTTTTAGACTTCTGGTGACGTCTACATTGAGTTTTAAGGCCAGGGTACTTTGTTGCTTGCGCGCAATGGCTTCTTTCAGATGTTTTTTTTTCAAATCGAGTACTGAAAAAGAACCAACCATCATGAAATCTGGAACAACCCTCTGATAAGTCCAGACTGGATCCGCACTATATTCCTCAATAATTAGACAAGTGATTAATGGATGCACTGTCACTGTCTCAATATATCTGCTCAATATTCCTCCCAAAACATTCCTCTCACATCCCAATCCTACCCCAGAGGGTTCAGGGACCTCCACACCCTACAGAATACCTCATTTCCTAAGATCTATACTTTTCCATGCCACTGGAATCTAGTCAACATATATCACCGTCACAGTTTGTAGCTTCAGCTTTCTTTCATGACTTTCTGATTGAAAAAGGTATCAATGTTTACCAGAAATAATTTAATGCTTTCTATTTTTACAGGAAAATTATGATTTGTAAGCCAAAAAATAGTCCATAAGATTTCATCCTGTTACAATGTATCGACTTTCACCACGAACTGTTACAAATTGTATTCAGAAGAACCTTTTCCGTGAAATGTAAAAACTAAAGCTCAGAAACTGCCTTCTGCAACCAAGTTAAAAAGATATATGAGGTTTCAGAACAGTAAGGAATCCATTTTATGTACATGTATGTACCATCCAGTTATCATAATTATATCTACATGAAGTGAATTTCAGGCTTCAGTGACATTTATCCTGGAACATGTGCAAGTTCCAGCAATACCTCGCATGTCTTCCAGGGAATTTATATCCCAACAACAGTCACTCTAATCCATCTTATTACATTGCACTTCTTAGGGACTTGGTCTTCTCTGCATACAGTTTGTCTAAACCTTTCCAAAATGATATGCATGATTTAAGAATGCAGCATTAAACAAACCAGACACCCATAATGGGGTCCAACATACCCTAGAACAGGGACAATGGGATGGGTGAAAAACAAATGTGGTCATGATCTAAAGTTCTCCAAAAGAGGGTTTCATTTTCTGGGGGAAACCATTCAACTTAAATTTGAAGTCTAATTCTTCTTTAGTATTTTTCTTCTTTGAGGATAGTGGGGGGGGGGGGAGGGGAGCAGGGTTAAGCCATCCAGCTCAAATTTTTGAAATTTGAAAGTCTATGTCCTCATTGAGATGTTCGGCCATAATCAATGGTTGTCATTTCTACAGTCTGGAAATTGTACACATGAAGTTTACACGTTTAAAGTGTGAAGACTGAGGATTAACCGCAGACGATCCATTAATATTTCTTTCTCATTCATTCACAGCTAACAATGGTATCTGCTATTCTTGACAGGTACCTCTGGGGAATCAAACAGGAAATGAAGAACCAACGTTCACAATCAGGGAAAAAAACAAGAATAAATTATTCATTTTCAGTCACAGTGATTCATTAGAACCAACTTATTGAATTACACCTATTTTGTAAGAATGAATTACAAAATTTGCCCAGAATTATTTAATTCTGTCGTTTTTGATAGAATTTACTGTCAAGAAAGGAATGGAAGACACAGAGAACGGTCAAAGGTCTTGATAAAATATTCATTCCATGGAACCTTAAGATACTAAATGCATGGCAGATCTCTGACCATTATCACAGCAGATGACCAACCATTCACTTAACAGTGACATATCTCTTCCATAAAATACCAACATATCACAGTGTGGCCATAAAAGTGCCATTTACAGCAATGCACAGGTCTCAATGGAACTACATACACATACATTTGTGGTCTGAGGGGAGATTGCTGTCGTTAATTAAGGTCAATTAGCACTTAGTGACTTCTTATCACGTGATTTAGTCCAGACAAGATGGCGGCAAAAGGATCATCACGTTGGATCCCACGAGATTATACGAGATCTAGGTGGGTATCCTGTGGGATACTGCCTCCCAGGGTTGTCATTGTATGGAGCTCTTAATGGGAATCAAGGTGTCACAACTGCTGAAAAGACTAAATCCTGACTTGATGCAGATATGCCATGTTCTGCCAATCAGTCTGTGAAAGTGTTTGCATATATTATTCAATTGCTATTTACCAAATGTCAAGTTGTTTTGAAATACTCATTACCCAATCTTTATACCATTTATTTGTGAAGGAAGTTTTCGACAACTTTAGGCCCTAATTGCTAACACAAGTTGCAAGCTCATCATTGAAATTTGAATAACAATTCTCGCTAAGTTCATTTATAAAATATTTAGAGCTATTATTTCCATTATTAAACCTTCTTAAAAAGTTATGAACATTTTGTTTCCGCGATGAATTCCATCCCTTGTTTCTTTCCCTCTGTTCACTTACATGATGGAATTACTGGTGAATTCACCTTTACCTTATCAAACCACTTGTGTCAGTATCAAACGCAAAGCATATTTCAACAACACTGGAAAACTCACTCCAGACCAAACTGCTTTTGTTTATTTCTTTCACAAACAAATTCCCCTCTTCAGTCCATCATCGGAAAGCAAATAGCGTTTGTCAATTAGGCAATGTGAGTGTACCTAGAGCATCTGTTATCAAAAGCATTTGTCAATTAGGCAATACGTGTAGGTAAAGCGTCTGTTATCAAGGCCATTCAGGCCAGACGAGAGGGAGCCCAACCTATCAGAGCAAACATCCTCACAATCCAAAATAGAAATCTCTGATAATTGCTTCTGAGACTTTTATACTGTGGATTTACCCATCATAATTATGGTTGATGTTCTTGTTATCATCTTCAAAAGTGCGTTAGTATCAAGATATTCCTGAGCAATGCACCAGGGTGATAAGCGTACATACGGTGAGCTTTGTTTGGGGTGGACTATTCCGTCTTGATTTGTAAAGAAAATGTGTGGTACACATGGTTGGTTTTCAGAATTAACTATTTCGAAACCATACGAGGTTTCTTTGAAGAAAACAGGTAGATGGTACTTAAGACGGAAGTAAAAAGGTACCGAGTTCGCCAATAGGATATCTTCGTGATGGTCAAGCTGACCAATCAGCATTAATTAATACCGTCGCCGACTACTATCATTACCCTTCTCAAATTTTCGTTTTCTATATTTTGGAATTCTTTTTGTTCGTTTCATATCAGGCCAGAATTTTGATCAGACAAGTATGAAAAAGTTCTTTCTAGTTTCCTTGGAAAATAGTGCCACAAAGAAAAGATCTGATCACTGGATACAGCCACTTACAGAGTTCTCCTGTTAGCAGAAAGAAGATCATCTCGGAAGACACGGCCAACAAATTACTTCTGTGAACAAAGAGATAAAATGTGACCGCATTTGGCCGAGGATTGAATATCAGTTAATAACACATTGTGAGACGGGGGCCTTTGTAATTATCAAGGAAACGTGTGCGCTGTGATCTTAATACAGTCTGATTTGCTCTGTCATTTTAGGAGTCTGTTGCCGAGGCAACTTGCCTATCTAATTAAAGTCCAATGCCATAGTAATAAATGGCGTGAAATCATCTTTAGCATTTCAAGCAAGTTGGCATAATTATGAAATGGAAGGAAATGCTCAGTAGCATTTGATGCAAGGAGGCATAACTATAAATGGCGGGTAATTATCCATGTTCTTTCTGCAGCATTTGATGTCAGTAGGAGTGGTACCACCCCATTGGGAGTTGGATCTAGGACAAATGGGAGTGAATGGGTTATGATTTAAATCCCCCTAGGGGGTGATTTCAATGTTTTCTAATGCTGCCCAGTACTTACAACCCTTCTCCAAATATGAATCATCCACAATTTTTAATCCTGGGCATTTCTCCATCCTTTGTTCTGGACCATTAAGGCATGTGTCTCATAGATACGATCATCTTTAAGGGATTAAAACAATTTTCTTCTGAACGATCAGGGAATTTTTGGGTAGAGGCTGGAAATTGTTCTGTGCCGATGTTTCATCATTTTTTTTCCAAGATAACATCGTAACGGTTCCTCTTTTTCTGACACATTTTATTCATTGACTAGATTTGCTTTCTAATGTGAACTTCAACAATTTTAAATTTGTTCCGAACTTTTTCTTAGGAAAAAGGCACACTTTATTTTTTCTCTCAAGTCATGCCAGATGGTCAAATGATCCTTTTCATGGTCAGATTAATATATTATGAATATAAATTGACCTGATTTACACTGACAAGATAATGCAATTAGTCCACGGTTCTCCTCACACCATGAAAAACATTTTTATGAATCAGACACACCACCTCCCCTCCTCCAAAAATCAAGTTATGCACACATCCCACTTAAAGTTGTCGGAACTATGAATTTCTGATGGAATAGATCTCAATTAAGTGTAATGTCCACCTGGGGTCCATTGTTCAAACACCCATGAATTTTCCGAATCATATTCCATAATTTTCGAGACTTGATGGAAAATTATGAAAAATTGCATGTCGTAATTTGCTCGCTTGAACAGGAATTGAGTTGGAGCAATTAGTGAATAACCTAATTCCAGCAGTTTCACTGACCAATAAAACTTCATTAATTTCAAGCGATTCCCGCTGGGTTAGTAATTCAATATGCTTGTGACGCTTACAATCTTTCTTCTAAAAATCCCACAAAATATTACATTCTGAACTCAAAAAGTTTTTATGTAATTCATTTAGGTGTTCACAATTGGTCACTGTGGTAACCTGAAAGAAACCATACCAACGAAATCACGCTGAGATTCAGATGACTAAAATTTTCAGCAACCACGCTTATTATTTCATTTCATTAATTTTTCATTGCGCATTGTTGTCAGTGAAAATAACAACGAACATTTGATGATCGTATTCATCTTGATAAAAAACAATGAGTTCAAAGGGTACAATTCCTACGCCAAAGTGAACCGGCTAATTTGTTGTACACATGTCTGTAAAAATTAGTCCCATGGGTGGACATGGACAAATATAGATACCAGTACTCGAGGGAAAACGCATTGCTTAAAAAAATTAATGAGCATTACAATTATTTATGAAGCCAATAACCGTTTTGTGCTTCGTTTGTTTACTTGATTTTCTTTAAAATATCAATAAAACTAATTTAGACAGTGACATTTGACAGCATTAAATAGAGATTTTACACATTTTGCACTGACTGTCAGCAAATATAGCAATGAATTATATAAATAAAATGTACATAGGTAATATTTTCCTTACAAGACTATTTCAGTCGAAAGCCAACTACAAACACTCCTCCTCACCGTCCCTATCCCATGGTGCACTGGGACTGGAGGGGTGGCGGCTATACCGTGATACATTGGGACCATACATTGGGACCCCACCCCACCCCAATGAACAGAATTACAGACACTTCTTAAAACAGTATCTTTCCCCAATCTTCGGATGCGGGCAGTAAATATTATTTATTTGGATGAATTCGCAGCCTTTCCACCTGTGAGGTCCCAAAGACGTGATTCAATTACTAGGAGCAATCACATGGTGGGAGTGAAAACCAAAAAAAACCCCCACCAATTTCATACTATTTCCTGGGCACAGAACGAGCATAGACCTTGAGGATTTATGGTTTGTTTGAGTAACCTATGTTTCAATAATTGTCCAGTTACCAACAACACGGTCGCCCTAACAAACTAATTGTTCATTCACAGTTGGATACAGAGAGAACATCTAAACCTAAATCATCGCATGGTGTTGCGTACATGGTTTAACAATCTGTGCCAAATAGCTCAGTGAATTGCTTTTATCATTACAGATAGAAGTAATGCTTCATTGTTCCATTATTGCAGCAATTTAAAATACGATGTCAAAACTTAATTATGCACTTTGTTATGCAATCAAACCACTCGAACCTAGCTGAGTTCGCTGGCAGTGAAAAAAAAGTTGAGTGTCGTAATTTTTATTCCAGAGCAAACTGAACACGCTGAAAACGACAGTTAACACAATCCGTTAAAATTGTTTTGGAACATCCATCCTATAGTTTTATGTTCGCTTCATACACAAGCTTGAATAAGTTAAATTCGGGTTCTTGTCGTATGTCAAACTTAAAAAATAAAAAGACCCACCATTTACTGCCTGTGTTCCGTTGATTGTCACAATAAGACGATCTCGTTTCGACACAAGATTAATTAAAGAACAGTCTATGATTTAAGGAAAAAAAAACTGGTAGCCGAATCAGGCTACCAAACTGCTAACCTTGGTAGCCCAGGTCACATTTCAAGTAGTCCAAGGAATTCACAGGAGTATGTTATGAGGAACTGATACCATTAAAAACTCCAGTAACAAAATTATGCTAACAAAGACATTTTTATGGCTAGATGCGTTCAAAATGGATGAAAATACTTGGTAGCCCAGTTGGGCTATCAACTTTGCAAATCAGGTAGCCGGAGCTCATTTCTGGTAGCCTCAGGCTACCGGGCTACCACTAAATCATAGACTGAAGAACACTTGTATTAAATTTGGATTCTTGACCGTGTGGAAAATTGAAAAAAAAAAAAAAAAAAAAAAAAAAAAAAAACCGAGCCACATACTGCTGACGTTCAGTTCACTTGGCGAAACGGCCACAATAATGATATACGACTCTACACTGTTAATTGCGCTGTTGTGTGATGAAAGACATTAATATGCAGATGATTCATTCTGTACATGATCCCGGATCTGATATAAAACCCGCAGGAATTCATCAGCAGAAATATTTATACTCGGAAGAGTTGGGTCCGAGTTTTCCTACCTGTACATAACTTGAACTCCTGCCAGACAGACACAGGCAGTGCAAACAATGGTGTCTGTGCGTGTGAACGTTTTACATCAAATAACACAAGGATTGAGTACCACCTTATCAAGTGTTTCCTTTTAGCAGTTTTTTTCTCTCCCGAAATGCACTTTGGATTTATATGAGATAACGTTTCGGGAATCCTCACATACCCGTAGTCATGTGGAAATTAAGTAGATTAAGTTTTATCGGTTGAAAGGAATTTCCACTAATGGAAATTTAATTCTGCTCTTTGAATGTTTATTGAAATATGCACGATGGTATGGTCATTCACACCAACTATGAGTAAGTCACTAAAATCAAAACTTCATCAGGTAGATGTTTCAATTGGAATGCCGGAAAAAAGAGAATTGCTCTGTAGTTTGTAAAAACTGGCTGCCATACGATAACACTGTTCCCTGTGACCCCAGATTCAGTTCCCGTGACAAAACTCTGTCGGGTGCAAAATAATTTAGGATCCTTTGAAAAATATGAAGCAAGGTTGATTAGCAAAGTACAGAACTTGATACGCATGCGTGATTATGGATAAAGATGCGCTTTGAGTATTATGCAACTGGAGAATGCACAATTATGCACGTGCATTGCGCAGGGTTCATGCTCGACTATCGGTGGAACAAAGAGCACTTAGCAGTGCTTATCGTTATGACAACTGACATCTGCACTTATGTAATACAGTGACAAAAGTGAAAATTATCAGTGTTTGGCACCACTTAATTCCCATGAATGACACTAGTTTTGTACAGGTTTTGCACGGCAGCACGTTTTGATAAACACTTTACTTGTTTGTTGGCCTCATTGATTTACATTTACCGCAGGCATTTTCAACACGACGAAAGCATTGTGCCTCCGCACCTAGAGAAATAAAATAAACTTCACTACAGCTCCCTTTGTTTGTTTCCTTTTGTTTATGCAAGTATATGTATGTAACGCTTTATGAAAAGACATTTCTGTAATTTAAATTGCGCAGCCGCAAAAGCCGCAGCATGTGGATCCATATTCATAACACAAAATCCCACCTACAAAGGACATCTTCCTTGTGCGATTCTTCTCATGCAAAATACCACAAACAAAAGTTACCTGGAACTCCACTTTTCATCTATTTAATCACAAAGGAAAATATCATTGCTCATGTACCAACTGAAATTTGCATCTCTGGATATTACTTGAATTGCTAGCTTTAAAGTACATCGTTGAGTCATCAGTCTTGTGTCTGGCATGCATTGCTTTTTACCCTATTTTTTCTAATCCTCACCAAAATATCTGCAATGCATCTTTTCTATCTATTTTAGTTCGAATCTATTAATAGCAGCACGTTTCTTCTGAAAAGGGATCACATACAAATACAGTGTAAATGTTTAACCGTTGGGCAGAATATGAATGAAAAGCCAAACTTTGATTGCTAAATTATCCTTGATTTTCACTAATGGTACGGCAGATTGCATTTTTTTTCCACAAATAATCGTTTTTATCTGTGTGAAGTAGATAAACTGGACATCTGTCTGATCCGGTTTACGACAGAGATTCTCACACCATGTTGTGATAACTCATTATCGGCAGCGGATGTCACAAAGTGTTAAAGCTGCGGTTGCACGTCACGCGCGCGAGCGTCAATCACGCACGCGTGAAAATAAAAATCTGTCATATCTACGATCAGTTCTGACAAGCGTGCGAAGGCATCACGTTCCTTACTGTCTTTACCAAATATTCAACAATCATTATTTCTCATCCATTAAAACTTCACTTCTTAAAATCATTGAACTTTTATCAGATCATTGCTTTATTAGAGTAAGGGTTAAAAATTGGAGACAATACCATCAGTTCATTCCACAGTTTTCTACCATATCATCATGAACCTTCGCTTTATATGGGTGATTTCATAACCACTGATAACATATCAATAATAATTCGACGACTTTAATGCAATGTTTTACGTAACCGAGGATCTGCACCGATCTTATTAGGCATAAACCTGGCTTAACGTACTTCAGGCCATTGTACTATCCACCATCTGTCAGTTTTACAACGTTTATGCGTCTCTCACTGCGAGTTACATCAGATACAAGTGCACTCCATACAAATAAGATAATAACTTTAAATAAGATAATGGCTGGACACACTCACTTCTAACCGAACCATTATAAAGTTAGTGACAAAGTGTGCTAACAATGAAACCTTCGTATCTTTCAGTGATTTTGAATATAAACGTCTTTGTGTTCGTTTCTCTGCCCGTCTGTCTTTACATCTGTCTACATCTTGCACAAAATCTTGACCTGTCCAGTTTCCATCATATTTTACCAAAAATGAAGTGAGTACACATTTTCAAATGAATTCTGAAGATGTCTATGCCACAGAGAAGGAAATGACACCATGAAAATGACAGAATAAAAGAGGCTTGAACGACAAAAAGAAATTCTACACCACTGCGGAACACGCCTTAAACATCCAGTGTTCACAATGAAATTCGATTTTGAGAATTTGGAAACAAGATAAGCTGATAATGCTTTCGTAATGAGATTACTCATTAATAATGCGTAAAGATGGCCGAGTCTCCGTCCTTCCCTTCCAATGAATCCAAATATCATTATTTAATCCAAATCCTTTCAACCCATGGTATTCTGTTACAATGCCCACAAGCTACCTTTGGTAATTAGGATAAAAACTATTGTGAATTCGCACTAAATATTTCAGCTTTCGCACCGGCGGTAATAGGTACAGGTGTGTAAGCCTGTCATTGAGTACTTGGTTTCTTTTTTTTTTGTGAAGGCTTTTCACTCTTCTCATTTGAAATGGTACCTTTTTTCTCTGCTTCTGGGATGTTTCTTATTATTGCCACCCCTGTTTTAAATTTTCTCTTTTTTCCTACAGTTTCATGTTCTTTTCACCTTTTCGGAGGAACAATTGAAAGACGTCTCATTTGTGGCTGACAACGTCTGTGGGAATGATTAGGATGTTGAGCAAGCCTTAATTAGAAACAACACAAACCATGAAAAATTGAAAAAGAAGTCCCATCTGGCCAGGAATGATGTCACCTAACCCAGTTAAACATGTCTCCAACTGAGAATCAAGGAATATTAACAATAGAAAGGACAGAGGGAGGATCTAACCCAGTTATCCACCCCCTCTTCCACTGACCTGCAGTGGAAGGAGACAGAAGGGAAAGGCGGAAAGAAACATAACACACCAAAAGTAAGGAGACTCTCATAGAGTGGAAAATCTGTTACGTAAAAGTGTTGAAACTCAAAACTGTAACTTTGTTAATCACAAGTCTCTTTCTTCTTCCTTACTTCACCCTTTTTGCTCATGTCTGTGGAAATCCTAGATTAAGATGGGGATTATTTTTACACTTCAAACAGTGTTCTAATTAATGATTTCTTTATGCTTGTTTTTGTCAAGATATGTAATAGCAGTGATCAAATGTTGTAAAAAGGTTGCTATCGATGCATTTATTCCACATCAAAAACTTTGCAAATCTTAAATGACACCAAAGACAAATTGAAAGAAATTATCAGGAATTTTTCCAAATCAATAATTTTAATAATTCCAAATTACAAAATGTTTTCAATTGAAAGTGAAATTACAGCAAATTTGCCCAATACATAAAACAATACTCCCAATTTAAAGCAGTCTGTGCTCTCCAATTCCAGTTCATCCAAAATGATTAATGCAAAGAAAACGAAATTATCAAAGAAGTAATTTAGCCCCATTCTTTTCAAATTTCATTCCAGTCCAAGGAACTTTCAAAAGAAAACTAAATTATCCAAAAGATAGATTACACTTAAGATAACTGTAATGCAATAGTTTCTGCTTGATTTACTGCAGAGCCACATTTCACCCATTGTTTTACTATCACTTCATTGTTTCACGCTGAGCCAAAGGTAATCACATTTGGGTATCTTTGTTACTGAAAATCCACATAAGGTCTGGACAGCCCCACTATTAAGTAATCACTTTTAAAACTTTGGTTACCCGCAACTGACCACACAACAGAAGATTCGGATCGTTCACGTCAATTCACGCAGTTCAAGATATCTTTGTAATTTCATGTAATCCCTGTTATCTGGCATTGCATAATGGAATGCTGATCCTTTTGAATTGTAGAGCAGCATAAATTAACTGAAACGTATCTGCCTTTTGATAATTACGCTGTCTTCGTGAAAGATGTGGAATTTCTTTGCACGATAACCGATTTGAATGGTTGAAGTCACTCATCAATTCATTGGATACACGACTCAATTCACGTATCCTCCCCTCTCACCAAAAATCAAAGTTTACCGTACGTTTTTAAGCATTGAGTGGTCATTGCATTATTTTGTTCACAGAGCAAATAGGTTCACAAGACTGTATCATTTCAAGTCCTGATCAAGCTTAAGCCCAGAAACAAACCTAATTTTCTTGTCACATATTTGTATTGGGGTCTCCACTGACAACAAATTAGTTTTGAGTCATAATCAGAACAATCCACTTTAACCCAACCCTCCTCCTCTCGATCTCCTGTGTCCCCACTCTACCACCCCCCCCCCTTCCCCGTAAGAATCCTGTATCTCCAAAGTTGATCGACATAACCTTCCGCAGACCTTTCATAACCAAGCAACATCTTCTGACTCACTGTCAAAGACGCGTCACAAATGCGCTGCGAACGCTAGGATCATGTTAAATGGCGTCTCATAATAATTGACGGCTTTCTGCAGGTGTCACAATTCATTTCCTTTTTGTTCCACAAGTTACATGTTTCACTTCAAATACGAGCTGAGGAGAATGTCACAAATAATTCTTTCTATTAATGGAATGTTTGATTTTACAAATTCGCAACTTTTTTCCCTTCCTGTTCCGTATGAAAAATTAAAGATATCAAAATGGATGGTGGCGTGATTCCTGATTTTAAGCGAAAACTCCATTTCAATGGAGAAAATACGTGTCATTAACAAGATGCATTACCCAACTCAATTAAATTTTAAAAGTTTCATACTAAATTCCCAATTAAAAAACTTTCTTTCATTCAAGACCTTCAATTTGACTTCCACTGAAGATTTCCCTTTTGTTAGAAACATCAAGAATTGAAATAGGACAGGATGAAACAAATGAAGGAAATAATCCCAAGATGTGAAATAAGCCTAAAGACATTTGACAGTTCAATATTCCCTGGCTGCGTTTTACAAACCACTGGTTGTAGAAACCAATAAATAGGCATAGTTTCAGCACTTGCTCCGGTGGTTTTGCTTTTTTCTGTCCATGCATCCATTCCGTATCTATATTGAGGTAATTCCACCCCCTTCCAACTCGCAGGCGGTAGACATTACATTTTCCATTACCTAATAAACTGGTGTCATTCATAGCACATTGCGCACATTGCTGCAGTCAAAGAAACACAAAGAAACCATGTGAACAATTCACGTTGTGTGTTGCAAAACAGCAAAATAAGATCAAACACAGCAGTATATCTCTCTCAAAATATACACGCCAAGTGTTTGGAGTTATTTGTACATGAAACTAAAGTAAGTTAATTTTACAGCACCCCCCCCCATTGTGTTCTACAAGATACTGTCATTTCTAGGCTGAACATTGGTTTGTGGGCCAATATTTTGCACACAATATTTCAAATTCATAAAGGTTTTATTCTAGTTCGCATTTATAACTGTTTTCATTTTTAGACATTTTTCCTTTTAAAATGTTGTCCACAATCAGGGCTTGATGAATGGTAATGACACTAATGTTCCCAGTTCTTCTCGGGTTAAAATTAGGCTGAAGGAAACAAAGAAAGGGATTTTAGTCACCTTCGTAAGATAATAATCATGAATGATGAATGGAAAGATGTGAAAAGTCAACGCAACCATGGAGCCTCTCAATAATGATCAAGAGATGCGCAGATTGGTCATGTTGCCTTCACTGAACAATGGGTTCGAGAATGAGCATCCGTTGTTTTCTCGGATACAGTGTGGTCTGTTCAGTAGGGTGTGTGATAGAGGGTAAGAGGGTTCGGGGCTGGGGGGACCACACACACAAGAATAAAAATCAAACTCGCATCTCCCTGCATCCCACTGGCCCATGTGCCATTTCTGAAATTGGCAATATTAATTGAACCCTACTCAGCAGGATTACCTCGCTGAGTGTTGGAGGCTTGTTGCCTTCTTGATCTTTTAATCGTAATTTCTCAATCTTGACTCATCTAATGGGCATTCTTTGTTCCTTACTAAGATCCAAGACTGAAGAAAATTGCAAAAAACCAAAGCATGTTCTAACTGTGCCTCTAGCAAGAAGTATCTTCTCCTATGATGAGGTAGAACCACTTTTTTATCGAGATTTAACATCTCATAAAGTTTTCAGTTGCAGTGTAACTCACGCGGCACGTACAACTAATAATGACAATGGGAAGTAGTTCTTCAGCACCCACCGAAAATCATTACAATTTCAAAAGTGCTTCCGTCTAAAA
Source organism: Haplosyllis leylae (assembly GCA_038406175.1). NCBI lineage: Eukaryota > Metazoa > Annelida > Polychaeta > Phyllodocida > Syllidae > Haplosyllis > Haplosyllis leylae. Next base: position 8,548 of record JBCAUG010186340.1, on the reverse strand, counting down.
TAATTCAATATTGACTTGTTAGATCAAATATTTCAGATCATTTGTTCAAACGTTCTTCAAATTTAATTTGAAAAAATTAGGCTGACACATGACTCAATTCAAAATTCAACGCACATAAAACCTGACGACAATATTTACATAAATGTCGCCCGCATTTCCACCCTTGAAAAGTGCTCACTTCAAAATATTTTGTCAAAAACATTTAACGCACTTAACTAAATCAGACCTGTCAGAAGAAAATGATGCACAGATTTTGCTCGAGTGACAACGCACAGTTCAAGTAGAAAAATCAGCCAAATTTCATTACATTTTCTCCAAAATTACAAAATTTCCTAAAAGATGTCTCATAATCGACCATCTGGCCTTGTATTTCACAGCTATGAATGTTTTCATTATTTTGTTCGTTAACAAGACAAACAAGGAGAGGTCCTATCAGGAAATCGAATAATAAAATTCTACATTAAATTATCGAATATCGGATAATTATCCCAAACTTTACTGCGGAATATTTTGAAACCAGTTGTCTTTTTGTATCCAAACTTCAAAACCAGAGAAATGGTAGAAGCTGGAATGGTCGAGTGGTTAAGAGCATTGTGTTGCAGCAGAACTTGGTTGTGGGTTCAAACCCTCACCAATGCTTGTGGATACATGATCTACAAGCATACGGATTGAAAAGGCTTGGCTGTCATGCTGACTACCAAGAGGTCAGCAGGTGTCACACCACAGGTGAAACAGAGGAATCCATTGTATGCAGGTGAGGAAGCACCTACCTAAACAAGGCATTCATCCTGCCTTTGAAACCCATCACCAGAAGTCCAATACAGGGGTATCAGTGGCCCCACAAAAAGGACTTATGTCTTCCAAAAATTAAAAGCAAAAAATTTCGCTTCTATTATATGATTAAATCTGAAGAACATAAATTAAATGAAAACAAATTATGGCGGTTTCAGAAACTTAAGAGATTCATCACGACTTGATTCAGGCTTTAATTGACTTTGTTTGGTTTATTATTACAAAAGCAAATATGTAAACAAATCTGAAAGTAAACAGTCTAACATCCTGATATTCTGTTGACTCTGTCTAATTTTTGTCGAGCCTTGCTTGTCAGATCCACAATTCTGCCATTGTTCTCTGTTTTGGCAGATTTCTGCATTTCATCATGATTTTGGGATAAAGTGGCTGTTTTTGTCAATGCCTCACATAAAGGGAATGTGTTCATGGTATGTAATCAAGTATACAAATCACTGTAATTGTTGATGTGAGATAATTTTCATTTCCAAAATGACATTCAATTTTTCTCATTGCCAACTTTTGTTTCATGCTGTAGAGATGATACCAATAGCTTGCACATATTCAAGGGTAAATTGAAACTTTTCAAACATGTACTTGGGGACTTCAAATTACAGATAGACTTCTTTCCACATGTTTCTCTGAAGCTTGCCAACGTTGGCAACAATTGTTGAACATTGTGATCTTTTCAAACGGATCCCTTGCGTAAGACCTATGTTTATGATGTCATAATGGCCCCATTAGCAGCACTCATCACCACAAGCTACACATCATTAGTCCAGTTTGCACAGCTGTTCCATATACCCCAAGCATACTGTCTGTTATATCATAATGATCGCTTTGGTATGTATGTTTGTTTGTCCAAGAGGTTTCCGGATGTCAAGACAGATGATCTGCTTGGGTTAAATGGCCAAAGATCCCTCTTAATCCCACTTCTCATTTGTTCAAAAAATATTTCTATCCAAATTTAACAAATGGGAAATGCATATATGTTACAGTATTTACAGCTTTTCATGTCAAGGGCAAAACTACAAATGCATCCTTCGAGAAAATCTTCTGAAATTACTTCATTTCCGCAGCAAATGTCAACCAGACTTAGGCAATTTTACAATTGAGGATTACACCTATTTACAGCAAAAAGCATTGCAAGAAAAAAGTCTTCACATTCAGGGATCAAAATACTCTACAAAATATGATATTACTCATGATTAAGGGATAAACAATCTTTTTGAGATCTTTTTACTTGGCTGTGAACTTTTTTTCTTGCCATTAACGACTTTTTAGTGCCTGGTTTGTTTATGAACAAACAGTTTGGAATGCCTTCACAGTAAGTGAAACAACAAGTCAAGAAGAATTGTGAAAAATCTACCATTTTGTGATGACCAAGATAATTTAGGAAATTTTGGAACCGATTATGGTATCTCTATGCAATTATTTGTATTGTATTTATCATTGTCTGGAATTTAACCTGATCAATAGATAACCTTTACGTGTTTACAACAGATCAAATTGGCCATATCAATTTTATTTCTATTTCTCTTTGCATTCAATATTAGAATTGCTGTCATATGCACTGTGCCAATTAAGTGAGTTCATATTTCAATAAAGTAATATTGTAGAAATGGGAACCCCATAGTTGATCCCTTGTTCTATTGCTATTAATATTCATACAATCATCAAGTATCAGGTTTTCCTATGAACTATAATTCTCACTTTGATGTCTTCAATGGATATCGACAAGGACCTGTAGGTTTTTTTAATGCACAACCAATGAAACATCTTCTCTCAGAACGTAGTGTCCAAACAAAGTCTTTTTCGTCATGTTTAAGGTTTGCTGTTCACACAAAATTGCAAATTCTATTAGTTCAGTCTATTGATTCTTCTTGAAAATCGAACCAATATTTCACCCATGTTTCACCCCAAATTCTTGAAAAAGACTGGAATTTTAAAGTGACTTTCATTGATTTTTGCCTCTGAAACAAAGACCACTCAATTCTGACCTTTGGGCGATATTTGAGGATTTTACGGAAGGAACGGCATTCGATATCGATAATGCCTCCATTCACAAATAGCAATTCTTGCATAATCCTTTTAATATTCGTTTGAGTATTTACTTAGAGCGTCTGTTCCGGAGGCGGACGCTCTCGAGAAGCCATTTTGAAAAGACCTGTGAACAAATAATCTCCAAGCTACAATCCAATAATCCCCCAACCAAGAGTGAGTCAGCTTCTACTAATCAAGAAGGATGATTACCCATAATTAAATTTTTGTCACTTGCAGGTCATCTTGTATTGGTTCATGTCAAAGGGACAATAGCTTTATTGGTGTGTGTGAACAAGTCATTTTAGCTTGTAATTCCAGTGTATTATCATCCAGGAAGTGCAGGCAATAGAACACTTTGAAGGATTTCATTTTTAGGCAGTGGGGATTTGATTTCTTTTTGTAATACAGTTAGAAGGTTGCATAATTAAAAACGGTCGCATTTGTGCCGCAGATTCCTATTCTAAATCCGTTCCTTTCTTCCTTTAAGTCTTCGTGAAATTAACTGTCTCTGATAGGAAAAACGCTTTGTTCGTGAACCTGACCTCTTCTCTTGGCTGAAGCGACTCAAAACTCACCCAAAACTGTTTGAATAAAATAATGCAAAATGACACCAAGTCATGGTAATTCAAGAATTTCGCAATGGTGTACATTTTTTTTCTTTTAAAGTTTGACTGCAACTTGTTCATATTTGCTGAAATACACTTTCAAGTGAAATGACATGTCACTTGCTTTTCCTGCAAAAGCTTCCACTCAAATTTCAAAAACAAAATATTGCATGAAATGAAGGATTGCGTGGGCATGCATGCACATTGTGAAATGCATTTCATCCCAGTGCCTTATTGTTCTCTAACACATTACTAAAATTCCAATCTTTTCTTAATTTAGGTCACCAACTGGAGCGACCCATTTCCGAGTAATTACAAAAGAACACGCAACATTTATTGCTCAGCTGTGCAATTGGACTAAAAGTATTTAATGCAGTTTAATTGATATCAATTTGTGGCTGTAGCGGTGATTATTGTGTGGCTACAATGGGCAAATTCTGTAAATGTTCATCGTTTCAAATGCAAAAGGTAATTGGTAATCTCGGGTGAGTGAAAGTGATTACGTGGTCTAAAATCCTCTAATTTGGCCGACTTACAGCAAGTTGGCTTTGTGGTACATGGAAAACGCATTGTCTAAACTGGTTACACGTTATAATCTAAGGCTACTCATCGGAAATTACGAAAAGGAACCCATCTGTAGGCACCAGTCCCTTTCATTTCAGTAATTACAACTTTCTGTTAGGAAAACAAAGCGTGTTTATTCCCGTTCAATAAATTGTATTCATGGCATGTTTAATTCCGTCGCCAAGAACTGATCTTGTGACAGTATAAATTTTCACATCATGCACGCATGGCGAACAGAAACTCCAAGAACTCTATTTATTGTTTTTCTTTCGAGACCTTTTCCCCAATTCAATGGCAAAGAGAAAAGCGCTTTGGCTTTAAGTAGGTAAACAAGTGTTGTGTGACGATGAATTTTCCAACAGTAAAAGCATTTGTTCCACAAGGGCAAAACGTAACATCAAATAACTTACAACTGTTGCCATGTTTAGCATTGTAATCAAGAAGGTCGCCAGAGTTGTTTCTCTTCTAAAAATATCACAATGGGTAGGGGTGGAGAATAGACAGAGTATTTCACAAAACATTCTTGAAACTTAAACTGTAGACGTAGACACTTGAATCTCGCATCGCGATTGCTTGCACATGGCAAAGTACCATAGGGATCCGATATCATGAACTTACAGAAATTGCTACCTTTTTCTTGATGGAACAATTATCCAGATGAATACAAAATCTTATTAGCATTGATTATTTCCGGTATGTTTCGCCTTGGAAGTACATGTCTATAACGTCTTTCAGTTCATACAATCTGGTTGTACCAAGGATTTCAACTGTTGTGTCTTTCTATTCTGTTCAGTGCAGTGAAAGATCCACTGAAGCATTTTATACCTCAGAAAACCTCCACAAGAAGATCAATTTGCTAAAGCTTCAGAAATCACAGAAAATACCTCAAAAATCTGTGCACACAGCCATCCAGCCCGACTGTCTCCTACCTAAGAGCTTCTCTAATTGAAAAAGGGAATTTGACTTGATGTTCCAATTCACATTCAACACAATTTGAAAGGAGAGGGAGCTTAGTTGACTTTTTTCCCTGTGTGAGCATGGGGAGAGATGTTCCCTTGACGTCAGAGGCTGAGTTGAACAATGTTAAACAATGCACAAATGATGCATGAATGAACCTGGAAGTTACGAAATATTCCGGTAAGAACAGTTGAGTATGTCGAGGGGTCATAAAAATAAAGACAAGACACAGTGGTTGGTGCGTGAATGTCAGTTTATTGTGAGGGGAACCAGTTGTACATTAGCCAGGAGATATTACTGAAGTGCCCCCTATCCGCTAGGGGCTTACTATATATTGGGAGGGTGTGGCCTTGACATTGCGGTCTTAGCATTAGACTTGCCACAGTCCGACAGAGTATTCATATGATACGGGAAGCTTTGAACTGCGACAATGATTTCCGACTAGTGATGTACAATTTTTCCTCGATATACTAATAATTCATCTGACAAGATTCGGATCCAGCTTCACTCTGTCTCTGGCTTCACTCCTTTCGCCTCCTCCTAGTCTATGAAGTTTAACAATGGTTTCTCTCAACGCAGTTTGTAAGAGACTTTGTTATTGTAGTCGAGTTTTTCGTGCTGATCTATAGTGATTTAACATGACAATACTACGAGTCCCCCGTGGCAGGAGGCTTGACTGGAATATCAAAACACGATTCCGTCACGAGTTGTAAATGTCTCGTATTAATTAAGACCATTGTCATTATTAAGGAATACAGCGTGGGTGAAGTTGTTCGACTATCTGTGGGTCTTTGTTTATGAGGTTTCCACAGATTAGACATTATAATGTGACGGTAGATTGCTTCCTTTAAGCTTAATTTTCAAGCAAAGATCCAGACAAATGGGCCAGCCATCTTTTTCTTACAGTGTCTTTTCTGGTGTTGGTATTTAATTTAACAAAACCAAATATACTGTGACTCTGCTGAGATAAGGTCGCGTAATTTTGCCAAATTTGCCCGGAAACTTTAAACGTAGAACTTTCTGATTGCGAGTGTTCTCTCCAGCTTGGAAACTCATCTGCTATAAATCCTGTATTTACAATAAATTATCTGGTTCGGCTTCGTGCTCCATCTGAGATTATCTGCCCGAGATGCCAGAAATACATGAATCTGGGATCTGTGCATCATTCAATTAGACATCTTTTTATCATCTTCACCAACATCTTCAAAGCACACGAGCCCTTTTTCTCAGGTAGCTCCTTCACTTTTTTTCTCTAGCCCTTTTGTTCCTTCGGGGAAGCTGTTTGTAATTCATAGCGGAGAAACACCAGGTGTTCTCCAAATAAAACTATCATACACTTGTTTTCATACATTAGACTGGTATGTTTTTATGCATTAGCCTGGGTTATTTCTTTCCTACACGAGACATGTATTGGTTGGCTGTGATTACGCACTTCAAAGCTTCTGGGTGAATTGCTTTATTGTTCAGAAGGTGTGAAAGCCACTCGTCTGCAGGCAATTTACAGAGGAAATTATTTTCTTGTGACATCAGTACAATGGATCCAGATGTTGGCTTCTGGATTCCCAGGTGGAGCCACCGAGGCCGGAATTAGCACGGGTTCTTGTTTTGGGTTTCGGGTACCAGTTTGCAGGTTTCGGGAACCAGTTTTTTTTGTAATGCATCACATATTCTTGTAATGCGCCATTTTTTTCGCAGTGCGCCAATTTTTTCGTAGTGCGCCAATTTTTCATAATGCACCAACACATTACAAAATAATGTCATTAGTTTCTGATGTTATGTACTAGAAGGTATTGCACTTTTTGTAATGCGCCGGTGCATTACGAAAAACGCATTACAAGAATTTGTGGCACATTACAAAAAAAGTGGGATTTTTAGTGTGGGAAAATAAGGGTAATAAAAAATTGATTTTTATACAAGTTTTCATTCACTTTTGGCTTGGAAATGAGATTTACATGTTACATAGTGTGAATAGGTATATATTGGTTTATGAAATAGAATAATAATTATAATATTTAGGGTTAAGAACCTGAAACCCAAAACAAGAACCCACAACTACAAACAAGAACCACTGCTTTGCACAGTCTTAAATGAGGCCAGTGGATGTCGAAAAAGGTTGAGAAAAGGGATCCAGTTTTCGAATTAACGTTTGTTCACATCGTTATAATTTATCCCATGGCTAATTTGATATATTTAGATGACACTGAATTTACATTTTTTCGTCAAACAAGAATGACGGGCTGAAAAAAGGAAAAGTAAAATTATTTCTAATTTCGTACAGAATTGATCAAAAGAGATTCGACCATTTGCAAGCTGCAAAATTAACACATGCAAACTTCATTCGTATTTTCCGTTGAGGGTAAATCCGTTATTTGTGTATAGACTATGTACGAATATATGTTGAAAGTAACGTCCTACCCTGTGGAACAATACATATTTGAATTGCATTTCATGAATTACACACTCGAGGTTTTCGTCAAAAGAGTTATTGTGAAATAATGAACCACCCTATTCATGATGTGATGAGAGATTATTGTTCAGCCACCATATGTAATTTGCTCTGTTAGCTTAATTTAGTGCAATTATTTTCTTATTTGCAGGAAATGACAAATATTAATAATTCCTGTGACACAAAAAAATTGGAGTTGTCCATTTATTCCATGTCATATGATGCAAACATCATGTTCATATCTATGATACTGGAATATTAGTTTCCATGAAGTAAATTAAAACTAAATATTTGATGCTTACATATAAATCTTTTTATTATGATAAGTCGATAGTGAGTTGATGGATTTTTTTCATAAATATTACCACTTATACATTTTGCAACATTGAACCCAAGTTAGTGAACCGGTCAAAAACAGTTATTAAGCTAATTTCTAAAAAAATAATGTGGTGTTACATGTTCCACTCACAATATTGAACTAGATGGTCTGTTGAGATCATCCTGAGGTTGATGCTGAATCTAGTTGAATTTAATCTAAACAGTTTTTGGTCAGAATGGGAATGTATCTCCTCAATGGTGTTGTTGATGCCTGGTAGTAAATCTCTTCATGATATTCCATAGTGCATGCATACATATTTAATACCATTATTCATAAAAAGACACATGTTGCACTGAATATGAATGACAATTATTAACTCGTTCACTGCTTACCTGTCAAATGCAGCAGCTTTGAAGTGACTTTGTGAACGTTGATGATCAGATAGAAAAGGCGCCTCCATGGTCAGAGATGAGTTCAAAGATTCACAAAGATATTTTATTCAAATAAAAAACCACATGTCTTGATTATCCTCAATGGAAAGCCAATGTCGTTTTTGTGTGTGTTTGTGTGTGTGTGTGTGTTTTGTCCTTCTGATATCATCATTATATGTATGACGGTAAGACACAAAATTCTCCAGTCCCTCGAGCCTAACTGTGTTCTATATTTTGCACACTGAAATTGCCTCTCTGTGTTCTATATATTTTGAGCATGTTAAAATTGAAACCAGTTGGCAGTGGCATGACATTGCTGATATGATGATAGTAATCAACACCAAGTGGGTGTGTTTGGACCCAACAAAACATACAGTAGAAAGTGAGGTGAAAT
>JBCAUG010186229.1:0-19694 GCA_038406175.1 Haplosyllis leylae | reverse complement strand
CACTCAAAAACAGCTTCACTAAGTAACCAAAATGAAGCTGGTTAACACAATGATTTATGTTTTGTTCCTGACAAGTAGTAGTACTTTTATTTACAAATACTAAATCAATATGAATATTATTATTTCTATGTTAGGCCGAGAACTTATTGAACAACCCTCGTAAATGGTGTCTTTCAGCTTTGTAGCCTCTTTCTGAATTGTTCTTAGTGTTCAATTTTACTTTTCAGTAATGATTGTTTTCAGCATTCTTGGATGACTATTCTTTGATAATTATTCATGCAAACTTGTTTTCGGCATTCATTTATGATTGCTCTTAGCATTCGTTAATTTCTTCTTTGCATTCATTGATAACTGCTCCCAGTATTCAATAATTAGTCATGTAAACTTGTTCTCAGCATTCATTAATGATTATTCCTAGTATTCATTAATTGTTGTTCGAAGCATTTATATTATTTATATTTGGTTTTAACATTCAATAATTATTGTTTGTGGCCACACGATAGACATTCTGTTACTTTTATGGTACATATGCTGATGATGTCTGTACAGTTAAACCTATTTTCAGTAACCATCCAGAAATTTGGATGGTTAACTTCAACCAGTCCTGTAAAAGAAAAAATGACAGTTCCTCAGATGTGTGGCATATACTTGCTATCGACACAACAGAATAGTATTTTATTATTTATGTACAAGGAACTTTAGTTCACGCAAATATTTCGACAACTGTTGGGTATTCACAGACGTAGAACTGCTTTAATTAACTGGTTTAACATGCCGTACACGTCACAAACACTCGATACGTACTTGATGATTTGCCTGACATGTCTCTACAAATTGCCATCACTCTCGAGTTACCAGCAGAAAATTCCCTTCACCAAATATGCTACCCTCATCGGTATTCCCAAATCATTCTGACTTATTGAACTTATCACTTCGCTGCAAATATTTCAGTTACGTCAAACTATCTACAATCGATGTTTCATACACATTCCAAACTCTTTAAAGATTCCTGGAAGAACACAAGTATTTGCCGAAGACAATCATAGTGCAATTGGGATGGGTTTGTATCCAGATTTAGTAAATATAATCACATGAAAGGGGACCAACACACTGAAAAGAGTCCATTGCCACCAATCTTGCTGAAAATAAAATGTGATCCATTTTAGAAAATGAAATGACTAGGTTGCTAGTTTAGCCAAACATGTTCACTCTAATTCATTTATTTAAAAAAAATGTACGTAGAGCGAGTTTCACTTGTATTTTTGTTTCAATACCCAAATGTCATTATCATTTCTTGACGTATTGGCAAGCTCCATCCTGGGTGCCGATATCACTAGCTTCATAAGATCCATACAAGGATATTGGAATTGACATATCTTACAGATTCTTTAAATGCATGCGCACGTTCGTCTTTTCTAAGGAGACTGTTGAAGTGGTTACAGAACAGTATATGTACATTGCCATTCATTGGTATCAAAGTTATGATTAAGTTTCATTAAACGAGTCCTCAAAACTGTATGTGTTCGGTATAAACAAACCAGCCTGTTGAAACTCACATTTTCTATCAAATACAGGTACCAAACCACCAGCAATTAAAACGAGATTTTACTGACAACTCATTGAATTTATCTTTCTACAATTCCATATTTTTTCTCTAGATCTGTAAGATATGAGCAGGTTATTGATATTTGATTTACCCCACAATTATTACTGGCTCAGGTAGTTCACGTTTCCCTGTGGCAAAAAAATAGTCTACCAATAATTGGCCCAGACACTGATTAAGCAAGCGAAAATGATTGGAACAAATGAATTTATATAATTTGAACATCTAATCAGTTTACGTAATTATCTCGAATCGACTGAACTTCGTTGCATTTTCTCCGTCTTCTTGAAAAGCAGATGTACTGATACAACCATATTTAACCACAGCCCATTATTTTGATAACAGAATCATGTAACTCCGTCACAGTCCCTTTTGCGAGGCACAACAATTATAAAGATCGTTGTACGGAATCCAGAAAGTAGATCTTATTGTCTCTGATCTCACCGCAAATCCTACAAGACATTTGGTCAACCGTTTTTTAATTTGAGAGAATTTTGACAAATCAGATGACTTCGGTTAATATAAAAGCTCCATGAACAGGATGCCTCAAGGTTTTTCCTTCTTTTTTGAACAACTGTCAGTGACTGTGTGGGCAATGGCTAGAATGACTGATTTGAGCCAGAGACCCTGCATTCGACTCCTTCCAAAATAACATTTGCTAAATTTGTTTAATTGGAACATTTTCATTTTAAAACGCGCTATGTGGAAAAGTTTTGACGAATTCGTCAATGCAAAGATAGCACGAGGCAACAAATTCAAACAAAAGATGGGATCCAAAATTTCTTTTACGTGGTGTTCGTAAAACAAGAGTTGCGATTGAGAAGAGCAATTGTGTGAAGCATATATTGCCGCAACATAAGTTCAAAGGCGATGAAAATGACTTTTAAATGCTTTATATAGGCACATTATTAGTTTGATAATTTCCTGTTAATGGACTTCATACTGACGCAGTCATCAGTAACAGATATCTTAATGGAAACACAGCTGCTGCTCTAACAAACAACTAAATCAAAGCTGTCAAAATACCTGGAAACAAATGTCATAACAGTTCGTCATTGCAATGATTATGTGCAAAAATAGGGATCATTCTCTTGTTGGAACTACATTGTGTGATATCCCTCTTGCATCATTTGCATTCCTGCCGTAAGGTATCATCTCAATTTATATCTTGTTCTAATCTTAATGAAAAAGTTAGTATCCAAGCGATAGCCAGCATTGTTTTCTCATCTATTTGGCTGAAGACTTGAAAAAACGAGGCACCCCAGAATTGGGAATCAAGATGGCCCAACATCTCTGTGAGAATATTTCATTTTGTGGAGGGGGATTTTGAACTTCTCCATTTCTCCGGGGAAAGTGGGTAGTTTAGTACTCAAATGCATGAAGTACCGATTCTGGAGCGGATGGGGTTAAAATTGTCATGTCAGGTCTAAGGTCCATATCCCTCCCACAAAAAATTATGTATGACTTGGGACTTCAAATTTGGGATGCCGATTTGAACCCCTCCTCCAGCAAAGTCAAACAAAGACATCAGATTTGGCATGAACATTCAGCCTCTAACCCCAAAGTCAAACCAAAGACGTCAGGTTTGGCATAACCATTTCCCTCCTCCTGTCAATATTAAATCAGTGACATCTGGTGAGCAAAGTTGACACAGTCAAAGTACTCTCGGCCCAAAACAATATGGTCCGTCATACAGAAAATATGGCGAGGCCACATAATTTATAGTATTGGTTCCCACGCCAAACATCCCTTGCTCAAATGAAACACTGAAATATCTAACAGTCTGCTTTATTATTGAGGAAGATGACATGTGTACCTCTAGAGGTACATGCAGTCCATTCTCTTGAGTTGAGCAACAAGTTGAACAGGACATAATAGTGGACCATTGGAGTCACTTGTAGATGTACGTGTCACCGCCTTCAAAATGTTCAAATAAAGTGACACTTGAGAAGACCCAAGACATCATTGGTTGTAGTCATTTTTCTTTTAGTAGACTAGAATGGTACATGTAGAATCTAAGCTGAAATTCAAAAAGAGTGAAACACCACACCTGCTGTAAAACTAAACCTATGAACACATCAGTGAGTCTATGCGCCCAGTAGTACTCTTCCTGCTACTTCTCTAGGCTCTGCGCTTCTGGGAAAATAAATTGCCACATTCCCCAAACGGTTGAACCGGCAATAGAAACATATTATGAAGACACTGGCAGGTTTCTGAATCCATCTGCCAGCATTTGGTTTGAGACCTGTAGCAAGCCTGAACATCCATCCGTTGTTCACGCAAGGTAATACAAAGTGGAACCTCTTTGCGTCTGATAATGAAATGTATTAGTCTAGGATAGGGATATAGAACTTTGACAGCAACCATCTCTTTTTGAACCGCCTGGATGAAATTGTTCTAATTATTTACATTGCCGGTTAAGCTGATTTTTGCACTCAATGACATATGACAAACTGTTGATATTTTAAGACTTTTTCTTTTCGCATCAGCGTCTTCATACCAATATTCGAAAATCCAAGGGCACGCGAGGGAAACATTCTGCCAAAAATTTCTTCATTTAATAGATTTTTTTCAATGGTAAGGGCAAATAAAAATACTTGGCATTGGAGAAGTTCTGGATCCGCCATTGCCTAACCGTAATAATTCCAACAAAAGTTGATGATTATCAATTTCGTCTACTTTGGCATAAATATGTGACGGTATTTTAAATATGATGTGGGGAAATGCACCACAACGATTCAATTTATTCCCGCAGTTCCATCAGTTGTGTCGCAAAAATTCCTCAGTTCTCCCAGTATTAATAACGTTTAAAAATACTCGAAATAAAAACAATTAACTGGCTGCTTTATGAAAGTGAAGACCAGTGACTAGTAGCTTGATCTGTGATCAGGAATGACACCATATGGGGCAACTTTAACAGAGAAATAAAACAGTTGGAACAAATCAACCGTCTTTTCACGATTCCATATCATATTTGTCCACAATCGATCTTTGGAAAACATTATCCTCAGAAACATCATCGCTAAATCTGGGTTATCAATTTACCGTTTACCAACCAGGAGCGTGAGGTGGTCGTGGGACGGTCTTCACTGACTTGTGCGTTAATGAATGCCCAAGGGCTGCTGTCTTACAAGAGTCGACATAATTCCTTTGTAATTATTGAATGGTAGATCCATTTGTTGGTTCCCTTACATTTGTAGAGAGAACTAATAACAGTTTGGAAGCAAAAAATAAACGACTTTTCACTGAATAGTTTACTCGTCTTCATTACTATGTCGATTGTTTTTATACTTTTACAATACCATCAGAACATTGCAAACGAACGACTACTGGTATTCTGTAGCGTTCAATGCAACCGCATAATTAGCAGAATTATAAATAACTCTAATGATATTAATAGAATATAAGAATAAGCCTTTCAGAACAAAACTATTAACTTTCTTATGTTATAAATGTCATTGCTTTCAAGTATGTTTTCATGTGGTCTCAGTTGTTGAAGAGGGATATTGCTAAACCATGAGACGTTGCTTTCCATCACAGCATCAATGTAAATAACCTTCAATTACCAACTAAAAGCATTGCCCAACACCACTCAAATTAATTACACACATTGCTTGTAATAGGATTAGATGTAAGACCGTATATTACATTGGGATAAAACCAGTTTGGAAAGGAAGCTTTAAACCTGGGGATGGTTTATTAATTCCTTATCATATGCCGATCGAAATATAGGCCAAATTATCAGCTTGAGTGTAGCTTTGAATTCAACACTATTTATGGCTTTCGTGCAAATTCACATATGGCAGAACGTAAAACATAGGTGCATCATATTATCTGAGTGGTCAATAGCATTATTTACATTATTAAGTCATTCTTTTTGGAGAATGCACTAATAAGCACAGCGGCGTATATTTTCTTATTTAGCAAAGAGTACAAAGAACACAATATTTATTTTCTAGTCTAAATTTCCAATAAGAGTTTTTCGGGTCCATTAAACTAATAATTTACCTAAGAGGACTTATTTGTTCTCAACAACTACTAATAGATATTCAAGTTAATGATTTCCCATACTCAAAAAGTAGCCTCATCTTCACATCTTCACATAATCATCCCAAAGGTGATACAGTGGCTATTGCAGAACTGTAGCTTGGGATTTTGTTTATCTGATTAGTCTAGTTATTTGTTGCGGGATTTCTGACTTTCAGGAATAAAGCTTCTTACACGATTTCCCCAATCCCTACTAATATATATTTTAAAGGTCTTGTGTATGGTTTCCTACTCAGGATAAGTGTGGCCTCAAAACAACATGTATCAGCAATATAAGTCGGCAATGGGTATGTCACAGGCTGCACTAGGCCTTGAACCTCTCCTGAACAGGAGATGCCTTTGAAATCAGCCACAAATACTTGAATCTATTTTACATCACAGTTGATCGCCCATATGATACATAAAGTCAATCACAGTTCATACAACCCTTTGAGCATAGCAAATTAACCCCTGAAGCAATAGTGTTTTAAGGGGGCAAAAGCCTCCACTGAACTGCCATGGTAAATAATTAAAGACTACTTTGAGTTACCATACAATGATTGTGTGACAAAATATTTAGAAAATTTACTAAAATAAAAATGAATGTGTGAAGCAATGATAATTAAAGATGAAACAAATCACCACAAGTCACATTCAATTAAATAAATGAAAAATAAATCCAAATGTTGATGGATCAAAATAAGATGGCTACAGAAAATCCCTGTAGACATAAACCAATAAAACCAAAATGCAAATACTGTACCTGGAATACCAGTGGAAGCCACAAATAGGCATTATGGAATTAAAGTTGAGCAAATATAAAATATATAAATTTTGGCACAAAGAGCATAACAGGTCTGATCAGTGAAAGAACCCAAGAGCAACTGAAGAGCCCAAGGCTGAACTGAAGCATAGGCATCTGGGAATCTAATCAGAGCCTGAGGAACGGGGGGAGGGGGAATAGACAAACTGAAGCTACCCTGGATGTACAAAGTGGTGGAGCCACAACATTATGCTAATTAGCTACCCTGGAAAAGTACACAGAGGCAGAGCCTTCAAATGGGGTGATTCCTACAACCAATCACAATGAAGCTCCTTGCCATTATGCTAATTATCCATGCAATCACAACCCTGGATACAAAGAAGACTTGGAAAAGCCTAATACATTGTTGCAAAAAGCTCCTTATTGGCTGAAATTCCAGGGATTCCCCAACACCAGAATGAGGCTGAATGACTGAATGTCTTGAATGATTGTTCCTTTGAGACAATGCAGAATGTTATCACAAACCCACAAACTGTTAAAATAAACAAATCAAAAACTGCTTGATTTAAGTCCAAATTAGAAGTTTGAAAACAGTATAAGGTCATACTGCAACAGGCAGCAGTATAACAGAAAAATAGAGAGAATATTTGTCACGAGCAGTACAGCCTTAAATTAGGAGGAAAAGATCCACTATGACAGGTATATTTGAAGACTACTAAAATATAATTGTTAATGGCCACAGCGTGATAGCAAAGTCAAAGAAAATTTATTTTCTATTCAGACTTTTTTGTTCAACCGATCTACCCGTGTCAAAATATGATTCATAACTTGCTCAAAAATAGGCTTCCTGCATGTCATTGATATTTTAATGTCCAAGCACTACACAGTAGAAGCAATCTGCATTTCAGAGTAGCTCGCCTTTGTGGTCTGAACGTAGTGGAGGGCTGTTCGTTGAGTGAATTACCCTAGATTACCACATCGAAATAGAAATCTACAATGCATAATGAGCCGCACTATGCCATGTATGGTTGTAATTCTGCGTATTATTTACACCAGTGACTATGAATGCCTGTCCGTCCGTACACTGATCTAGTGTGCCATTGTAGTCGTGTGTTTGACCTCCTGATTACGTTTGCTCCTTGTTATCATTTGCAGTTGGCTCAATTGCTCTCAAGGGCCGACTACAAGGTTGTTGCTAATAGAAAATGTAAACCTGGAATTATATTGTGCATACGAATATACAATGTCTCGTTGAACTCTCGGAGAAATCAACTGGGTTTCTCTCTGGCCGCACGAACCAAAATGATGGTGACATTTCTTTTAGGAAGTGAAGTATGAAAAATTTGCTTCAAAATATTCTTTGTATGACGTGATCCATAAGGAGCTTTTCGAATCAGAAATTTTCTTCGACTAAATAAGTAGATCTCGTGTCAAGGAAATTTCATGATACTCAGATGACATTCCACCTGATTGGACCCCCGAGAATTTGCTATGTGATAATTTGTACACAGATAGGTCTATTTACTTTAAATAACTTACAAAACATGAACGAAGCGTATTATTAACTGTCTTTGGAACGCCACTTCTTATGAATTTTAAAAACCATTTTATTAGCTTTCGTTGAAGTATGCAACACAAAGCAAACAACTATCCACGATTGAAATGGAACTGGAAAGATCATTGTCTGCATCCAATGGTTCAATTAAAATACACAAATTGATATACTATATCAACTTTCTACAGAGTTGATTGTTCCACAGATATTTTATGGGAACGTTTTCAAGTCAGACATCTGGTATCAAACAGAGGTGATAAAGGGGCTTCTTATAATTCCTGCCTGTGTTCCGTGCAATTGGGACAGCAGCGTAAGACAGACATTTGCCAGCTTTGTCTTGCTGAACATCATCTGCAAATGCCCAACTTCATCGAAAAGACATTCACTTCAGTTTGATGTTCCTAAAAGACAATTAGTTCCCGAAAACCAGTTGGAAAACAATATCAACTGAAAAATTCGTGCCGACTTTAGTAGAATGGTAATGTAGCCAAACCAATTAGCATGTCAAAACATCTTATCGTTGTTGGATTAAAAGAGTAAACTACAATTTTTTTACTAAGCTTTTTTCATTTTAAGCTGTTAAATCATGACAAATAACAAATAATTGATGGATCTAACGCCGATTATTTTAGTACATGAACTAAGTGTCAGTAAATGCAAAATTTATACAGTGCCTGGAGAAATTCTTCTTTTAAGAAACCCAGTGTTTAATTATTATCTGAGCTGTTTTCGCTAATTTGTAAGGGCTATACTTCTCTTTCGAGTAAAAATTTGGAAATAACATAGATTTTGAACACAACACTCGATGCACACACGAAAACCAAATGCAAACGATCGGGCTCCATTGACTGACCACACAATACAAGAAACGAAATGTCTACACCATTTGCAGGTCCCTCAACAGATGTTCCTAAGATTACAAAGGGTGAGCAACCTTTATCTGTTACAGGAGTCTTTTGCCTTGTTCTTACACATGTCTGGGATTTATTTGGGTGTGAAGTAACAAATTCTATTTCCGACACATTGTTAAGAGGAAATGGATTATGTCTGCTTGTGAATGCTACGGGGCCAACAGGAAGAAGAAACAAGTTGTTTTGATTTCAAGTTATTAATTCCATCCTTATCACCCACAGTACATTACAACATGAATATCTAACAAAGTCGAGCTTGTATTTTAGAATTCTTTGAGGAAACAATACAAAACACAAGAAAGAAACTTTTAGCAACTCTACAGAAATACATAGTTCAAACCGTGCTGGTCGAAAGACATTCCATTTTTTTTCTGTTGGATGATTACTCAATACCTTTTGAAGAAAATACACAAGAACCATAGTGAAGTTAAAGATCTTATGATAAATAGCTTTCCCTGGGCACTGCTGTCTTACTTTGAGCACACTTTTTATGTCCTTAAAATGAAATTTGTGGTATAATAGTCACTTCCAATTTCATTGATCTTATCACTTTGTGAAAAATTACAAGTTGTCAAAATGAATGGGAGACAAACCTCTTTGTTAATTCCAGAGCATAACCGAAGAAAGCATCGCACACTTTTTACAAGAAATGTTACAAGGTTTTCGATACTTAAACCCATATTCTGATCATGTTCTTGAAATTTTAAATCGTTCTCTTGTTTCTGTTTACAGCCAAACTTGACAGCGTGAAGACATACATGTCACTGAGGAGAGTACCACTGCGGCTGCAGGACAGAGTCATCAAATGGTTCGACTACCTTTGGCTGAGTAAGAAATCTTCAGATGAGACTAGCACCCTGGGTCTGCTGCCTGATAAGCTGAAGGCCGAGATCGCCTTACATGTGCATCTCGACACCCTGAAGCGAGTCGAAATCTTTCAAAACACGGAGGCTGGATTTCTTTGTGAGCTGGTACTCAAGCTGAGACCTGTTTTATTTTCTCCAGGGGACTACATTTGTAGGAAAGGTAGGTTGTCATTTTACTAACACAGGAAATCTATCTATATATCTATGGCAAAAAAATAAATGTTCATAATGAACCTTACTTATCCCATTCAATATGATATCAATTATAATAACACTGCAGCAGTAATACATTGTGCTCCCATGTTCCATGAGTTTACAAAAAGTTAGCAGGGCTTCAATTCCTTTTATTGCTTCAAGCTTACCCATTGATCTTAATGGATAAATTGTGTCTTGTCTGTAAGAATAATTACGGAAAAGTTCATATCTAGTCAACCTGTAAATTATGATTCGCAAACATTTCCAAATGTGCAAAATATGTTATTACCATATTGATCTCGAAGAGAATCCTTCAATGTCTTCGACGATGAATATGCCCGTAAACACTGAAGATCCACGGAACAGGAAGTCCTCTGCAAGAATATGTTCAAGAAATATCGCCACAGTATTACTCTGCAGTGAATTCCCCATTGGTACTCGTATATACTATTTGATTTCTTCAATTTCCTGACCTGTCTTCCTTCCCATTGAAACACTGGAAGTCACCACGTTTCTCCTCGACACTTTGTGAGAGCTAAGGCGTTTTTATTACCCTGGAAATCGAAAGTAATTTTAACATATTTAACATTTTGACATATTTGAAATCCCCTATCTCCAAATCGTGCGCAAGTTACCAAACAAAACTTGCACACATAGGCAAGTTCAAGAAGCATTGAACAATAATCTAATTAATATCCGCGCAAAATAGCTCAACAAAGGCTTTATAAATCAATCCAAATGCTGCAGTTCAGTATGAATTTTATGGGTTTTGATTCCCTTAGAAAGGTCAATGACAGAACAGTTCACATTACTTGTAGTAGAAGTAAAAAGTTTGTGCAGTTTGTAGTTACCTTTTAGTCGCGATACTGATCTGTTTTTGCTCAAAGAACAAAAAACACTGAGCTGTATTTGTTCAAAGAACAAAATTTCTCCCAACTACCACTTGCAAAGTTTCCCATCCAAGTAATAAGCCTCATCTCCCCACTTTCCAAAAACGATGGTTTCCTTTGATTTCAAGCTTAGCCTCCAGGAAAAAGACAAGTGGTCAAATTTATTGAATTTATGTGCCAGAATTAACTAGGATGCTCCTTTAGCAATCCTTCAGAGCACCCAAGCTTTTAGCTCGATTTCATGTTCCTGCACTTAAGCACAATCTGCTTTTGTTACGGACAAGGTAAATTCTATCTCAGGCAATTAACAAACGTATTTGTGCGTTCTATTCTAAGCTGCCAAATGACTCTAACAATACTGTGTGAAATTTTTGTAAACCCGTCACTGATAGCTCCAGTAATTGATATCACCAGCTTCGATAGTACTGCAAATGCAGAAACTGTCGTTGTACATTTCCTCTGTATTTTAACCCAACGCTGGTCTATCATAACAGAATGAGAAGAAATTGGAAGAAGTGAAGTTCATTCCCTCTGGGTGCCATTCAAATTTTAGTTAGCATATGATACTGCAGAAATAGATCTGCAATGAATATTTTGTTGTCATAGACATATATCATATATTTATTGTGGTCCCTACTAGATTATGTGTCAGCTAAGAGGACCATACTACGATCAGTTCGTCAGCATATTGCAAATCCAACATGGCCACCAATAATATTTATTGTGGTCCCTGCTAGATTATGTGTCAGCTAAGAGGACCATACTACGATCAGTTTGTCAGCATATTGCAAATCCAACATGGCCACCAAGTCGGATTAACAACCACCCCCTCCCCGGACCCCACCAAATATAGAGAATTTGGGTTTTAGGCAGATTTGAACTCAGCATCAAAAGTTGGAATGCGCGGAGACAATCTTGAATCCTAGTTCCGGAACGCCTTGTTGCCATTTGTTTACATTTTGGTAATTTTTGACAACCTTACATGGATTTCACTGACAAAAGCAAGCAACAATGCCAAGCAAGCAATGACGTTATAGTACAAGGTTCTATTAGTCTTCTAATTAAATATTATACACAACTTTAACTTTTGAAAACATGAAAATTTTACTCCATAATTTAATCTTACATCCCAAATTTGTTCAAATATTTGCTCAAAAGTCACACTGTTTCTTTTTTCAGGAGAAATAGGAAAGGATATGTACATTGTGAGTAGAGGAAAACTTCAAGTTGTAGCTGACAATGGAAAAACAATTTTGGCTACTTTACGCCCAGGCAGCTACTTTGGTGAAATCAGCATTCTCAACATGGGCAATGCGGGTAACAGGCGCACAGCATCTGTCCGATCCATGGGTTTCTCAGACCTTTTCTGCCTGAACAAAAAGGACTTGTGGGATGTTTTAAAGGATTACCCCACCGCTCGCGTCAGACTGGAAGCGATTGCTCAGAAACGCCTTGAAAAATACAAAAAACCTCCGCTGGAGAAAGGTAACATGGGCGTTGACCCCCAAGGTAGCTATGCATTGCTTCTTACTAACATTTGTAATTTAGACTAGTTTGTAGATAATGCAACTACAGAGCTTTATTAACAGTTACTAGATTCGCTGTTTTACCGCAAATAAAACCCATGTAATATTTTCAAAATGTTCTTCAAAATTCAAAAGCTGTTTCTTTAGACCTAGTTCACTTCTAATTCTAAAAGACGTCAATATGTGTGTACACATGAGTATCCGTGTCTCTTGTGCCCTGGGAAAAAGTCCATGCATACAAAATACTTCATTTCCAGGCGCACTTAAGACTTTGTCTTTCTAATCATTTCACTACGTGGATAGATCCAAAAGGACAGCAGTCTAAATAGTTGCTAGATTCAAATTAATCTATCTAAACTGAATGCAACTTCCAACTTAACTTTTCCCATTCCACTTTGTTCCTTTCCAATCGAATAAAAACAGATTTGTTGTTCACCTCAAAAATGTTAATGCGTAACCGAAATTAGGATCATGAGAACCAATTCAAGCAGTTGGTGCCTCGGATGGATGCAACGTCAAATTTTACCAAGCTTTCGTACGGCCCATTATTTAAAATGAGCACTTTATCACCATTGCATCATTGATATTCCTTAGTGAACCTTTCCTAAGGCAAATAAATAAACGTAACACGTCTTTGATGATTCATGTTTCAGCTGCTTTAGCCAGAAGTAAGAGTACGCCAGGATTAGTTGAGTCCTCAGGGAAAGTTTCTTTACATGCGATGGCCCTGCAACAAAATTACATGCCTCCCATGGAGTCCCGTCCACCCAAGGATAGTCCCTGCTCTTCCCGAGCCAGTGAGGATAGCGAAGCCCACTCACATTCAAATAGTGATAACAATGCACAGAGTACTCACAGCCGAAGCTACAGCAGTCATCACTCGGATGACGCCACGGGACACCCGGCAGGGGCAACACTGACAGAACCTGACATAACTAATTCAATGACAGTCTCTAGTATCACGTCATACATTACAGACTCTTCAATGCAGAAAAGTCCCCTTGGTACAGAAGCACCTCATTCCATTACAACATCACCCCATCATCTTGTCAGAGGGGTAACTCCAGTCGGTACATATACAACGGCCTCATACAATACTCCGGTATCAGCATTAGACTCACTCTCATCCTCCAGACGACAAAGTCCATTCACAGTGCCTGATACAGCAAACATTTCCTCTCATCAAGAACAATCTATACCCATGGTGCCTCTGTACCCAGGTGGTACATCAGCATCTGGATATAAGCACTACCCCCCAGAAAGGTCTGGATCAGGCTCAGATCCATTGAAACCATTCCAGTCCATGTATCCAGGACATTCACATACATTCCCACCTGGATCTTCTCTCAGCACCAGTCAGTCCCACCTGCCAAAAACCACTTCCAATCAGCCATATTTTGGCGCCTCGGCTGGAAATTTGGCAAGTTCTGTCATTGCCATCGGTAGCACGGGATCTCTTCAGAGAGATCCGAATAACGAAATTTTGCTGGCTGAGATCACGCGGCTTCGAGAACGCCTGCAGACGCTCGAAACAGAAAACACGGCTATGAGCCTAAAACTTAACCAACAACAACACGAAGTTGAGCACCGGTTGGCGGAAATTGAAATGCACTTCTGCGGTTCAGATAGTGTAGCTTCAGGCAGCGATGACCATCCTCCTGACGGCAACAAAGAATCTGTCATATGACGGTGAGACGCCTTGCTCTGAAGATACATTGGACGTCGTGACTGTCTCACAATGATCACGATCACGAATATCGCAGAAGAAGACTTCGGAAACACTTGAAGATACACTTAGTGCTAGTTCTCCAAAAGTAGTGATAAAGTATCAGTTACTGGGTAGCCATTGAAGGTGATGTGATTCTAAATATTTTGAAATGAATGAAATAATTGAAATAATTTCAATGGAATAAAAGTCTGATGGTTACGTCGTGTGTGCGATTTGCTATATATGACTCTTAACTATTCAGTGTTGTACCATACAGTTATGAAAAAATATATTCAGTACGGACCTGCAGTTCAAATTAATTGTCTTCCGGTGTGAACCACAACGTATGTGAGAGACGGTGATCCTGTAATGCAAACTGACAACATCGAACACGAACGGTCCTCATGTACCTGAGAATTTTAAGAAACCACGAATGCAGTGATACAGGAGTCAAACGAAGTAAAATAACTTCCTGAAGTAACGCAAAAAAGAATAAATTGAACACTTCAAACGTAAGAAATTACAAGTGCCAAGCTTAGCACAATGCTGCTATTATGCTATAACTACATGTATTTGTTCTCAAAAATATGTGAATATACTGAATCAACATACTCAATGTGTTTTCAGTGAATATGTGATGTGGACAAGCTATGTGGAATAATTTATTTTGTGATATTCATTCACGTATGTTTAAATACATGACACATCTTAATCATTAGGAACTTCATTTGTGAATAACAAAAACATTTTC
Organism: Haplosyllis leylae; assembly: GCA_038406175.1. NCBI lineage: Eukaryota > Metazoa > Annelida > Polychaeta > Phyllodocida > Syllidae > Haplosyllis > Haplosyllis leylae. Next base: position 4,900 of record JBCAUG010186229.1, on the reverse strand, counting down.
ATATATTTCTGAGGGGACGTCCTTTCCGGCAACGAGTACATGGTCATGCATCCGTGTATAGGAATCAGTTAAAACCCTTCAACTGTTCTTCTCCTGTATTTTTCTGTGACATTACTGTGACCCAGACATTCCAAATCATTGTAATTTGATCTTAGTACTATCATACTTTTGATTAATACGTTGTTTTTATTGTTACAAAATATTGTTATTACTAACTGATGTAATAAAACATGTTTAAACTACTTTCTACTTGATTTAGTTATCATCTACTTGATTTAATTATCAAGGGTCCAAATTACGCACTGTCCTTACCAGTGTCAATACTGCCTCGTATTTAAAGATCTAAATTGGCCTTGACTGGACGAGGGGCCTTTTCAAGAGGAGATATCTATTCTGAGAAACCTTAAATGGCCACTATTTCGCTTTGTGTCAAAGCAAACCAAAATACAGGGGCTTTTTAAAGTTGACCTATCTATTTTGAGAAGACCTGTTTTGGGAAGACCCGCTTTGTCAGTATCCCATCACAAGCGTCATGATGCATGATTGCCTACAAGTCTCTAAGTTAAATGGAAGCAAGTAGCAATACCACCTGCTTTTCACGAACAAAATGTAACAAAAGAAAACCTCTCAACACAAAGCTATTTTTCCTGTAAATAACACCATTCACTGCTCTTACTGAGGATTTTCAAAATTTATATTTCCAAACTCACAACAAATCATTTCTGATTCCCCAATGAGTGTGTGAGGAAGAACCAATCTGTAAACGTTATGATGATGAACTAAAAAATAGGTGTGATCGAGTTTTTTCACAAATTAACCGAAATTGGCAATAAAGGCTATATTAGCATTACAGGCTTTACTATGGGAAAACAAAAAATACAGCAATAAATGTTACCCTAGTGAGCATTGAACCTGGGACCTCATCCACTTGGATCTGATGCTCTGCTCTCTGAGCCATTGAGGCATGTGTTACTTGGGAGATCTGAGATCTGCATATGGTCATTGACAGGTTTTACCTCTTTTTATTCCTGGATACCAGTTCAGGTCAGTTGCTTATTAAGACTTATTAAGTACTTTAGATCTTCTGGCTGTGTTATGTATTGCACAAAGTTTGCATCTTTAATAGGTTATGTGCTTTGGAAGGCAATGAACTAGTCTCTTCAACTGTTTGTGTCAATCCGTTTATTTGTTGACAAATAGTGTATACTAGAAACTATAACACAAGTAAAATATGACTTCACGGGGGGTCTCATAGCAGATAACCTCTGCTAGGGTTGTGATGGTAACATTCACAGATATGAAGGGTATGAAGCAGACCCTTCCTAAAGTTGAGTCTGTACTGCTTTTGAACTAAAGTGTTCTTATGTTCTCTAGTCACACTGAGGAGTATCCTTGGCTCCCTAGGGGTGTGTTTCCAATTGTATTCAGGATGTGTGGTGTGGTGTAGCAGATCATCTTTGGTAGTGAGCCAAAGGTCTGATTCACCTCCAGTTCTGCCTGGCTTAGCACTTAATTTAAATGGACTGAGTCTATTTAGTGTTCATTTAATTGTTTATATAGACAGCATTTCACTTTTAGACACAAAGAAGCACAAGAAATTTGCCCTTTGCAGCTCCAGGGTAACTATTTCCCTGTTTTCACATTAGGTCCTCATTCTGGTATTCTGGGTCGCAGGAGTCTTAAACAACTGATAGCTCAACTAGCGCTAGCTACAAGGCACTGGAAGGACAATGCTTGATTGAGTGATTACTTGAATGATTCTGACTTTGTTTTACTTGCTTGACTGTTACATCTGAGGATACTATCAATTTTGAACTCGATGAGTAGTCCTCAACTACGCAACACTATGATTACATCAAATGTGGCCCACTACACCCCAGCACTTGTCGAATCAAATTGGCCTGTGATAGTGGCCTACCTACACTCCTCAGACTAAATTCAGTTTGTTTGTACTCGTAACATTTCAGCTCAATATATGTATAACTGGATGGATGGCTGGGTAGCTGGCCTGATAGAGATAGATATCTGGCTAGTGAAATGGATAGTTAGCCAGAGAGAGATAGAGATAGACAGATATAGATAAAATAGTGAGTAACTTGCTTAGAATCTGCTACAATGCATTTTGATTCAAATAATTTTGAATTTGGATGAATTTTTGTTCTGGTGGCAACATTTTTGTTAAGAAAAGAAAATTTTGAAAAAAAGTTTGAACAAAAAAAATTTCGGGTCCGAATTTGCATCAAGCCAAATCTGTTATTATTTCATTTTCAGTTGGGGAGGGGGGGTGGTCCAGTTTTTAAAGTGGCCACAACCAAGGCAGCAATCTCATACAATGCATCTTGGTTCAAGTAATTTTGAATTTAGATGACTTTTTGTTTTGGTGGGAACACTTTTTGTTAAGAATTTTTTTAAAAAAAAAAGCTTCAACAAGAATTTGAACAAAAAATTTGAAAAAAAATTTCAGTCTGAATTTACATCAAGTTAAACCCCCCACCCCCAACCAAAGTTGCTCAAAATTGCTTGAAACACATTTTGGTTTTGGAACTTTTTAAATCCCATGAAATTTTGTAAGTGGCCACAACCAGCCAATCAAACAACCATACCAATGCACAGACGCCATACTGACCAGATAAGTCACTCTGCTCATTGAGTCCGTGGGACTAAAAACACTCTTCCTGGGGAATATATTTTTGCACCTTTGTGCCAATTTGGAGCTCCAAATTCCAAAAATCATTCATTTTAAAATTGACAATTTTCTGACATTTCAAAAATTGGCACTTTACGGTCCAGCAAATGGCCATATGTCATATGTTCAAAAATCCAAAATAGGTCCTGTAAAGGATCCTAGACCTATTGACAGATTCTTGATCAAATAAGTGAATACTTGGTACCCTTTAACATTCACAAAATAAAACTGGCCTATTACATAGATCTATCCTGTATAGAATTTGATCCAGGAAATAGGGTGTGAAAGCTGTTGGGATAAGGGCATAGGGAGTGGTGGCTCACAGGAAATACTGATTCCGTGAAATTCTACTGTCGGTGGGTTTGGACACTTCTGCCCAGTTTCGTGCAAGCCACATAATTCCTGTCTCTGTGTCAGACTGAGTCCTGGTCAGTGTAAAGACACCAACAGACAGATGCCATCATATATGTTATCTCAAAAATTGATTTTATTGTGTCTGAAACTCATTATTTTAAGTTATTTTTGTGAACCTCATCCACATGACATCTTTTTGAAACATGACATATTTATGGTACTCTGACTAGAGTCAAATGTCTTCGGTGAATTTAGTGAATATATTCACTGAATGATGCTGGAAATATGTATATCTTTCACACATGCATGCATGGACACACACATATGCAAGTTAACTGGTTTGTAGGAAATATCATCATTACCTCCAGCACTACCACTTTTGAATAAAAATACAAGAAATTTGGGTAAATATTTTTCTGTTTTTGCATGATATGCCCTTAGATATGTTTACCTTGACATCTCATATCAGTTTGACCTCCCAACCCATTTATGCCACTTCCAAATGAGGCCTCAAATGGTGAACAAAATGAGAAAGTAAAGTTTAAAGTAAATTTTACCGAGGAACTGTCAATCACAAAAAGTTTTTGGAATGTCCTCTAAACTCACCAATTGACATTGAACCCCCATCTCCAACCCTTCGTGCCGTAAATGGATACTTTATCCACCAATCCTTCCAGAATTGTCACAACTGACCAATTTCATAAATGATGGAAATGTCGTAAGGTGTTTTATGTGCAAATGTGACCAAACAATTGTGTCCCAAATAGCAGATGAGAAAGTACCATGGACCATGCTATGAAGTGGTTCAAAAATATCAGTAAATGCTTGTGTTGTTTGCATTTATTTACTGTTGCAAGATACATTACGTGTATTTGTAAATAAGCCGTTTCTCATAAGTAAACCAGCGAAAAAGAAGAAAGTTGCTGGAAATTGTCTCAATTGTCGAAACAAGAATGCTAAAAAAATCTAATCCTGTGTATGATATTTTTAGATTGCGTAACCACATCAGGGACGGTGGATTCACGGGGGTCAAAAATTGACAATTGATTCACACTGAAATGTTACTTTTTCCAAGGCGTATATTGTGGCTTGATTCATTTAATATGGTCCTGCTCTTACCAATAGAAATGTGTTTCTAGCGCCGCAAACCCCGCCTCTGCAATGGGTTCAGTGCATTACTTGCGCACTCTGCCAGAATCAAAACTGGAAAACTAGAAACGCAAAGCAAACTCAGTCTCCGAGGCCATCAACACCAGTTTCATCAAACTTTAAGGTAAGTCAATGTTTTATTCATCAATGAGTTGGTTTGTTTGCAAATTTTCTTAACAGTAAAACAGAGCTCTCTTGGGGTTCACTGTGAACTGAACTGCTTTTGCAATGGGTTATTTGACAACTTGCCATGCATATCTCTCAATACATTGTTGCAGAAATCCAACAATTTCATTCAGAAGTATTGTTTCTGCAGGAAAACTCACATCACTTCCGAGATTTTGTTCGAAATTATTTCAAAACACTGATCAATCAAACACCATCCCTAAAAGTTATCTGTATCATATCCATAGGTGTACAAACAATGATAAGGGAACTTTTTTAACAATTCAACTATGGGAATAAAACAGGAGTTTTATTTTTCAGCGTATTTAGATTACATACTTTTTGAATATGGGCTGCGGGAATTCAATGGGGTTTCAGTGGACTTTCTACAAAAATAGCTCCGTCACTGTTTTTCCTTTTTCCACTTATTTCTGTAAGTGAATATATTTAATAAATGTTTTAAATATTGAATATATGTCGTGCCAGCAAAGCGAGGAGGTGCGCCTGCTGGCAGTCAACCTTAAAACTAGCCTCTCCTTCCTATCG
>JBCAUG010186118.1:0-19695 GCA_038406175.1 Haplosyllis leylae | reverse complement strand
TACCCCCCCCCCCCTGTTAACAGACAGACACGAGTGAAATTATAACCTCCCTCCGTACTACGTACGCGGTCGGTAATTATCATGAGTCTGAAGAGGCACTTGTGATTGGAACATTTCAGTCGTGTGTGTTTATCTGTCTGTCTTCAACAACACAAGGAACGGTGGGACGACACCCCGACCAAAGTGTGGGGCCGAGCTAGTAATAATAATAATAATAACTAGTCATAACCCGTCCGTGGTAAGGGTTGTCTTTCATTACAACTAATAAAATTCTAATTTTTATAAAAGAAACCCCAAAACAAAAACCTTGTTTCGAATTGTAGTGTAAAAAATATGAGAAAAATTTGCATTTTACCGCCATCGTGTGATAGAAAAAACTCCAATTTTTTTTTCAAATAAAAATTTTGTTTTAGAACTTAGAATAAATGGCGTCAGGACTTCCATCTTGTGACAGAAAGACAAACAAACCTTTTTAATTTCACCGTGCTGTAGTTTGTAGATAATTTTTTAAGGATGTAGCATCACGTCAATGTAACTGTAAATCGTGAATTATTTCGTGCTATGTTCACTTGTAAATTACCCTATGTAACCTTAGTGATGAGACCAGATGACATTTGTAATTGAACCATATGATCCGTACGTCAATATTAGGAATAATGTGAAATAATTAAATGTAATTTTGATAAATTACATATTTTCCAGGGTCTGCTTATGAGTACCCCTGAATACAGAATATACATGGATGATAATGACCCCCTGGGGATGGCCGGTATGGTGTCAAGTTTCACGACGACGATAGGAATGATGAGACACTGATAGATTTATCACATCAATTTCTTACATATTGAATTGGGAAAAGGTCAGTGAACATTGCCACGAGTTACATAAACTGCTCTGAAAATGATGGCTCATAATTCCTGCCACATTTTCTCCACATTAGATTATATTAAAAGGCAAGACAGCTCATAAGAGAGGAAAAAGTGTCTTGTAAACACTATGGGCAGAGGTGATATACTCTTCTATTTGTTGAAGGGCACGCTACCCACTCACTCTTCATATGACCTGTCATAAGACCGGCCTGTAATAAGGCACAAAAACTTGATAAATCAAAATAAATTGCATTTCAGCTCATTGGCTATTGACATTGCAGTTGGTTGGGTCTTGTTGGAGACTACTTATGAGCTGCAATGGGTTTTTCTTAGGATCAGAGATCAGAGCAAAAGAGCATTGAGTTCAGATAGCTAAAGGCAAAGGTGTTGATCTACAAGTCAAGCCGTTTCTAGTTGCTGCAAATTGGCAGGGGTAGCCAAAATGAAATAGTGTCTGACGAGAGAAAGACTGGGCCTAAGTGAGCATAAGTCTGAGATAAATGAGATGTTACTACTATGAGAATGCTAACTATGATTAATACTTTACACTGCAGAGAGCAAAGCAACAAACAAGAAGGAAGTAGTTGAAGGGGCTAAGAGAGATGAAGGGGTTAACAACGTCAGGGTAGATCTAGGTTACAAACCTTAACCCCTATCTGCACTGTTCTCTTTGGTAGAAGCACTCAAACAATAAATCTGTAACTCATCATGTTTCAAACACAATGTTATAACTCTCATACACAAGTGTTTCCTTGGCAAAATATACTGCCGACATAAAGTAGAGTTGAAATCCATAAAACCCTGAAGGTCATACTAAAATATACATTTCATGATGTGGAGATTTGAATAATTACGCTTTTCTGAGACGTCTATTCTATTCGTCTATTCAATGTAACAGATACAGATTTATGGGTAGAGATGGTGTCATCTTTGGGTTAAAGGCTTGGGTAATGGTGCAATGTAGGGATGGTCTTTATAATTGTAAATTGTAATAAATCACCAACCAAGCCATGTAAGATCCAACCGAACATTACTTCTATATCATTCTTCACACATGGTATGAATTTTCCCATTACTGTCGGATGACTCTGCTTTTTATTTAACTACACTGTAGACTGTATTTATGGAAGGGGGTAAACCCAAAGCAACGGCCTCAAAAAGCTATTTTTCATTTGTCTAGCACCATTTAAACATACATGTATTCAAATAAAATCTCCAGTGCATATCACAAACTGATTCAAGATTCTTTCTGATCTGAGTAATAGCTAATATTGTCAGACTGAAATTCAGAATAAAGAGGTCGAGAAAGCCTGTCGTGTTTGTTTTGGTCAATTGAGGTATTTGTCAACACTTGGTATATTTGATGTGGGTCTGGACAGTGTGGTCAGTGAATGCTCCAGTCAAACTAAACCCCCTAGAGCACACCAACATCTCAGGGAACAGGTGTCTGTCCTTGGTTGATTTCTTACACATACCTCTCAATGATCACCTGTTTTGCTCATTACCCGGAAATCCCAGGAATTCTTGAGTATCAGAATACAAGAATCAAGCGGGAAAAATTGATAATAAGGATACCCTCAATTTTTCAATGCGAACTCACACCTTGATATTAAGCTCCTAGAATTACGTTCGTCTTTAAGTCATACAATGATACATGTCCAAATACGGACAACTAGATCTGACCCAGACAGATGAACTGTTGCTGCGGGTCACAGCTGCTGCACTAAGACCACACAGAAACAAGAATCTGTTCTACTTTTTACTTTTTGCTCTAAACAAAGACGAGACACAGTCTTCAAGTTGGACATGCCCAGAAAAGCTACAGGCACGCATGACAAGAAGTACATGTATCAATCAGCTCTTTTGAAACGGATAGTAATCGTTTTGCGAAAAGATCGGATGTAACAATGAATTGTATTGTCTTGTTAATATCAGCACCATTTCATGTTTAGCTTTCTATAAATGTACGCAAATGTTTTCACATTATAAATTTTTGGTCCAAACAAACCTTTACGGTGTTGCTTTTTAAAACTATTGAACAATACTTGAATTGCTGTCACGAAACATATACCAAGCTTCAAAGCAAAACGTTACGGCTGATGCCCCAGTTGATTTCTGTAGCAAATTATGCTTCGTTGTGTAATCATTGTATAATTTTTAATAAATGATCATTTAATTCACTGTAATGGTAGCGTGTCAAAGGTTGGGCAAATTTATCATTACGACTTTAACCTCACGTAATTTAAACGCCGCTTTGGTGAACTTGAAAACAATAAATTACAGCAATGAGACTCGCAGCCAATATGTGCTCCGAATTAATATTTAAACTCATTTTAATTAGCCTGAAAGTAAGTATTTTTCTCCCTCACTTTTGACACAATTGTATGTACTTGGTTTGGGTAAGCAAGAAACTAAAATGAAGCCTCTAATCAAAATGACCTTTTGTATGAAAGGAAGTTGCTGAGAATCTGATGTTATTTATGTCCTGATAAAATACAACTGATAACAAATTTAATTTAATTCGACAGAGAAATAAACGATTGAATTGAACACAGCAGAGATTTAATGCGAAGTTTGAGAAAAAGGAAAATCGCCTCGGGAAAATAAATCTGCTAATCATTTTCTGGTCACCAACCATAGAGCACAAGACCCGAATCTGTCAGCGAGTCTCTGATTTATGAGCGAGAGAAACATTTGAAAATTACATACATCTGATAAGTGAGATAACATGATATCATACGCGAAGCATGTTTTTCTACTCAGTTAAAATTGAGGATTTGCACACAGACGATATTTATGGATCGTCTGTGATCTGCTGTCACTGTAACTTATGTATGTCTCTAAGCCTGAAAGACATAAAAACACTTCTCAAATTTAATTTCAGGAGTAGAGACATACATATGAATTAAAATGGCCACTCAGGCCTATATTATTGCTCGCCAGTCGACTACGATCTCAGAGTAAATACACCTACATTAGCACGGAAAATAACAAAATAATAATTCTTGTGTAACATATATTGCTGGCCTTTGCACAATAAGAACCTGTGATTTCATTGACAATAAGTTACGAGTTGTCACCACAATTATGAGAAAGATGCCCACACGGGAATACAAATTGGGCTAGTTTGGCACAGGTACACTGCAGTCATGGGGAGAGGATATAGTAAAACGTCATTGATAAAGCAAACCTTAGGTGCTGACATGCCAGGCATTTTGAACATGAGGGTAATAATTCTTACATACTGCACGGAATTGTTGCCAAATTTGAGTAAATAGCATGCTGCCTTACATGTTTGTATCAGAAGATTGTTACATGTTGGCAGGTCGACAGTGACACTTTTTGTACTAAATTATGGTCAATTCAAGTTGACATGCCAAAAGTCCAGGCAAACGTGTATGGAGTCCTTGATAAAAAAATGAGCCTTAACTGATACTGAAAAAAGTCGAGATAAAAGGTAGACAATGAGTGCAAAAACTTACAGGTATCACGGAACAAGCGGGCATGATTGTGCACAAAATGTCTGAACAGGTGATTTGAAATTTCCCAAAGAAAAGCCAATTTGAAATTAAAAGTATGATTAAGTCAAACAGCGAAACAAATACCATGCTACATGAAGGCAAAACAAGTAAATAAGAGTATCTATGAGCAAATCAAATTAGATAGATAGTTTGACAGTTGGAAGCACGAAATAATAGAGCTCCGCCGCAATGCTGCAAATACACATATTGACATTTTTGCCTTGTCACAGTAGGACCTGCCACTGCATACAGAATGGCAATCAACAGGTTCCGAAGCGGAGGTGGTCAGTGTTTTGGCGGGCCACTGGTGGGATAGTTGACCCTCCGTGGGTGATTTAGGTGGTCAGGTCAGCACAGGTCAGGATCATGGGGGCTCAAGTTTGCAGTTCCGTCTACCAACAATTTGAAGGTAAAACATAAAACTCAAACAGGTGGACATAGATGCCAGACCCAGGGTCGCCAGGTCCTGACCCCGGCGACCTTCGTCTAGTATATCACACACTCAAAGTTTAAAAATCTAAAAATTAAACTGCTATTTTGTCTTTATCTGTAATGATTTTAACGTTTATTTTAAGCATGCGGTCTGATAAATTTTATCTCTTCTGCTGCGACACCTATTACCACCCGGAGTGATTGTGAAGTGCCTAGAAATTGCTTTAGAACCAAGTACATTGTAAATTAAGTCATTGTGAACAGGACATTGCCATTAGCAAAGGGGACGAAGGTATGAATTGACCAGGGTAACTTCACTGACCCATATTACCTCAAATTATATACACGCTGGCATGTTAAAGATGTTCCATAGATGGATGACCAATGCATTGAAAGATCCATCATTTGAGCTTGCAAGAAAAGAGGTTGAGGGTTACACAAAACTGAACCTTGAAACCAAGCTTGACAAAAACGATATGCTTTGAACCGAACATATTCAAGTTCAGAAGAAGTACTGGAATTGTATTCTTCCTGTTCTGTCAGTCTAGGACTAAGAAATATGTCAGAGTTGGTACAAAAGTGGTGGCATTATGCCTGATTTTCAGGATTTTGGAAAGGACAATATTGGTGAAACATGTGCAATAAGTATTTTTAAAATTATGTCATTTTACCCAATTTTGTTGACTTTTAGTGTCAAAATGATTGTCATCACAATAAAACAATTATCAGTTAATGAGATGTTACTTGTTGAGTGACAAGCACGACCTTACAAACAATATACTGATATAATTGTATCAAACTTTATCCATATTGCTGGCATTATGTTTGGATATTTAAGAGTTCAACCACAAATTTTCAAACCATAAGAAATATCTATTCAAATCGGCTACGGTGAGTTTAAACTACTTTAAAGAAGGTATGCTACTATTGTCACATGATATATCTTGGTCAGAACGTATAATAAATTTAATCTTGCCCTTGGGACCTGAAGTCAGGCTTTGATGATCCACAACAACACTTCTCTAAACTGAAATGTGTTGAATCTCTTGAGGAACAGCACAAGATATCCAAACACTTGGTTGCTCTTCACACATTATAACATAAGATCAAAATAACACTCTCGTGATGGATACACAGCACTATGAATTTCTATTCCTGTGATTTGTGTGGTAATCCTCCATCTGTAATCAATGGCAACTTTAATCCATCCTTTGGACCTTACAACTGTGGTACTACAGTCTCATACACATGCTTCTCTGGATACATATTGCAAGGAAACAGAGAACTAAGATGCAATACAAACACCAGACAATGGGATGGAAGTACTCCTTTCTGCCAAAGAGGTTCATTGCATAGTATCATGTTTAGCAGTAAACTTATAAGAAATATTTTCAATGACCTGCTTTTACACTTGTAATATCCGGATATTAAGTGTGGTTTTCCATTCAAAATAAGTATACTAACTAAAATATTGCTAGATTTACATTTTTCAGTTGCTGAATCCTTTCTTTAACATTTATCATTGATATTTTTGTACACGGATATAGATGTTTGCGAGTGTGGTAACCCTCCATCTGTAACCAATGGCAACATAAATCCATCGGCCGGACCTTACAACTGTGGCACTACAGTCTCATACACATGTTTCTCTGGATACACATTACAAGGAAACAGTCAATTGAGATGTAATTCTAACACCAGACGATGGGATGGAAGTCCTCCTTTCTGCCAAAGAGGTCTATTTCATTTCCCGTATAATTGGTGACAGCAGATGTACATAGCTACAAATTTCAGAAGAATAATACATTCAGCAGTGCTTAATCCATCACACCCAGGGGACTAAATAATAAAACATTAATTGTTCTGACAACGATTTCAGGCTCATCCATCCCTTGTACATAATTAACACTTACTTTTAATGTACAGAATTGCCAAAATGTCTGATGTTCAAAACAAGGTTTGCAGACTTCGCTTAATTTTCAAAGATAATGTCTTTGGAGACTAACACTTACTTGTCTTTTTTGTTGTTATTTAATGTTTTTGTATAATAAAAATGATGTGCCGATCTAAGGTGTACATTGGATCAGACCAGAAGAGTAGTAGACAGCAGGCTAAGCAATTCATATTTGGTTTGGCGGAGTTTTGTAATTTACCAAAGTACAGCTGTATGCCCATTCTATTAAGATTTCTTTTCTGTTGATACAGATGTTTGCCAGTGTGGTAATCCACCATCTGTAACCAATGGCAACTTTAATCCATCCTTTGGACCATATAACTGTGGTACAACAGTTTCATACACATGCTTCTCTGGATACACATTACAAGGAAACAGAGAACTAAGATGCAATACAAACACCAGACGATGGGATGGAAACGCTCCTTTCTGCCAAAGAGGTCCATTTATTTTCAGTATAATCTGTGATAGTAGATGCACATAGACTGTCCATCACTTTTCAGAATAAAAACAGTATTCACTCTTGCTTGGTTCACTGCTACCAGTAAGATATTAGAACAACATTAATTAATCCTGCAAATGGTTTAGGTCAATGAGGTCTATATATTTGTACTTCGATTTGTGAGAACGGCTGTACATACATTGCTGCTTTGGGGCAGACCGGCCTGAAATGACTATCAACTTTATCCCTACTCGGAGAATTAACAAATTTGTTGATGAACCTCAATAGAGAAGACGAAATAGATTGATTATAACTAATATCATGAATTGTACCTACAAATGCTTGCTTTTTTCTAATTTTGTTTGAAAGATTTTTTTTCAGACAACATATTAAAAGTCAGCGTTTGATGTCTGAACACAACGTTCTCCATAAATTCGAGGTCTATTTGTTTCCGATGCAGATCGAGGCGCGCTGTAATGTAAAGGCAGCTTATTCTAACGATACGTCCTCCTCAGTTTTAGTTTGTAATAGCAGTTGCTGATATGCACACTTGCCTTTCAGATCCTTCCTAAATACCCACCTGGGCTACTAATAAAATGCAATGTTTTAAAACTCAGCTTCATTAATTTAATTCACTTTTAATGACCACAATTTATTTACATACTTCAACTACAAGCTCAGTTGCAGTCCAAGAGACTCGCGAACAGTCTGTTGTGTGAATGTCGTTTCGTGAGACTTTTAACCAATCATCTCAAGAAGCTTCAAACCTCGTTCTGGAAATTATTGTTTCGTAGAGTGTCATTCCAAAATCTTGATACTTGTCGTTAACGAGGCAACTGTACTTATAATTTTTGCACCTAAAGACGACATCTTCATTGGTTGATTCGTTATAAATTACAATGGATGTGTGTGGCTGAAACATTTCTGTTATTTTCATCATTATTATTGTCCCTACTTTGCCAATGCAGATGTTTGCCAGTGTGGTAATCCTCCATCTGTGACCAATGGCAACATAAATCCATCTTCTGGACCTTATAACTGTGGCAGTACAGTTTCATACACATGCTTCTCTGGATACACATTACAAGGAAACAGAGAACTAAGATTCAATACAAACACCAGACGATGGGATGGAAGTACTCCTTTCTGCCAAAGAGGTTCATTTAATTTTCAATATGATTGGTTGTAGATGCTAGTGTCATATTTCGCAGCAAACTTTGTTAAATATTTTCAATGACCTACTTAGATGCTTTTAGAAATACTATATATTCCGTTTCAGGATATTAATCATCGAAACAAAATATGCTAATCAAAATGGTACAAGATTAACAGTGATTTCTGTCATCTTTCTTTGACTTTTATCATTAATACTTTCCCCTTCTACTGATACAGATGTTTGCCAGTGTGGTAATCCTCCATCTGTGACCAATGGAAACTTTAATCCATCCTTTGGACCTTATAACTGTGGCACTACAGTCTCCTACACATGCTTCTCTGGATACACATTACAAGGAACCAGAGAACTAAGATGCAATACAAACACCAGACAATGGGATGGAAGTCCTCCTTTCTGCCAAAGAGGTTCATTTAATTTTCATGTAAATCAGTAGGACTCATTATAAATGTTTACTTTTCAGAATAAGTACAGTCTCTCCTGCTTAGTCTATTACCATCAGAAAAGATGTTTTAACAACATCAACAAAATCAAAACATCACAGGAAATCAAACAGAATCCTATTTCTACTTTTAGCAATTTATTGCTATTTTTATTTTTACCTTATCTTTTCACCAAGCATTCAAATGTTAAATTCTACAAAAAATACAGATGTTTGCCAGTGTGGTAACCCTCCGTCCATAACCAATGGCAACATAAATCCATCTTTTGGACCTTATAACTGTGGCACTACAGTCTCATACACATGCCTCTCTGGATACACATTACAAGGAAACAGAGAACTAAGATGCAATACAAACACCAGACAATGGGATGGAAGTCCTCCTTTCTGTCAAAGAGGTATATTTTTCAGTATGATTGGTTATAGGTGTTAGTATCATGCTTGACAGCAAATTTTGTAAAATATTTTCAATGACATACTATGATATTTCTAGAAATCCTAGTTCAATATTTCCCATTTCAGAATATTAATTTTTGTTTTCCCATCCAAAATAAATATACTACATAAAATATTGTGAAGATTGATAGTGAATTCTATCATCTTTCTTTGACTTTTGTCACTGATACTTTCCCCTTCTAATGATACAGATGTTTGCCAGTGTGGTAATCCTCCATTTGTGACCAATGGCAACTTTAATCCATCCTTTGGACCATACAACTGTGGTACTACAGTCTCATACACCTGTTTCTCTGGATACACATTACAAGGAACCAGAGAACTAAGATGCAATTTGAATACCAGACAATGGGATGGAAGTCCACCTTTCTGCCAAAGAGGTTCATCTAATTTTCCGTGACAGTAGATGTACATCAGTAGGATTTCCATTGCTTTTCAGAATAAGTACAGTGTCTCCTGCTTAGTGTATTACAACCAGAAAAGGTGTTTTAACAACATCAACAAAATTAGATGATCACAAAAAGTCAAATTGTAGTCTGTCTGTGTTTTCAACAATTTATTGCTATTTATATTTTTTACCTTATTTTTTCACCAAGCATTCAAATGTTGTATTCTGTCAATACAGATGTTTGCCAATGCGGCAACCCTCCGTCTATAACCAATGGCAACATAAATCCATCTTCTGGACCATACAACTGCGGCACTACAGTTTCATACACATGTTTCTCTGGATACATACTACAAGGAAACAGAGAACTAAGATGCAATTTAAACACGAGACAATGGGATGGAAGTCCTCCTTTCTGCCAAAGAGGTCAATTTATGTCTGTTAGGTGGCAGGATTTTTTACAGCCACCTGCTTGGTTGCTTGGGGGAATACTTGTTTAATATAATTTTGTCTCAGTACGTGCAGTGATTGATCTTTCATGATATTAAAAAAATTTCATTTGGTGTGCTTATAGCAGCAGTGACCTGATAATAATACCCAACCTTTCAGTGACCCACGAAGGATAACAGTCTCTACTCCTGCTTTGGCCATTGCTACCAGAAACGATGTTTAAACAACATAAGTTAATCTTGCAAATGGTTTTATGTCGTTGATATTTTATGTATGTGCCGTCAAATTAATTCATTTGTGCTGAATTTTAAGCTTCTTGTTGCTCACCCAAGACCAATTTTACTGTTGTGTATGGAAATATTTTATAGTTACTTTTCATTGCTGTTTATTTTTGACGCGACAGTGGGAATACTGTCTTTTTTATTGTCAGGGAGATTATTCATCAGTAATATGAGTGCTTTTGCTATCAAAATGCTTCTTTTGACAATTTTGTAATGCTTTCTGGGACTAAAACCAAATCAGCGACATTCAATTAACAAAATGGAAACCATTTTTCCGTTGAAAATTTAAGTTGCATGTGATCTTATGCAAATAACTACAAACTTGATAAACTCCTACCCAAAAATATCGACACATCTTTTGAAAAACGAGGTGAAGTAACTTTCCAGCAGACATTCTCAGGAGTACAATCTGCAGGAATAAGCCAATTTATTCCTCAGGTGGTTAGTAGACGTCTAAGTAATATACCCGTTGAAACTGTTTGCATCTAAAATTATAAGAAGGAACAGCACCACAGGTTTTAAAGATAAAATTCAGACATAGTCACAATTATCTAGGAGGTAAAATTCTAATTGGCAGCAGGAACTTGCAGGCGAAGAAAGAGCGGTTGAACAATATTAACATAAGCACAACATAATTTATTATTTCAAAATTGCTAAGTTAGCCAATTTGACATGCATGTTAGAATATATAATTTTTCTTTCAAAAAAAAAAAAGAAATTGCGATTGAAACCAAAAGTCTCAAGGTTTGCAGCTCGCAATCACTGTTGCATGCACAACTTTACTAAATCTACCATGAGAAAATTAAAACTGTTCTTGAACGAGATAAATAAAGAAGATTGCTCAATCAATAGCGCAGCAATTGCTTTTAGCTTGTAGATTTCAGGAACCAAAGTTGGAAAAACAGTTGACTCACAATTTATCTCATCTTGTTGCTTTAGACTCTTTTTCGCAAGCCATCAATTGTCCCTTTTTAAATAGATTTACCAACGCATCTTCCTGTTCTTTCAGATGTATGCCAGTGTGGTAACCCTCCAACTGTAACCAATGCAAACCCAAATCCAATATCTGGACCTTATAACTGTGGAACAACAGTTTCATACGCATGTTTCACTGGATACACATTACTAGGAAACAACCAATTAAGATGCAACACAAACACCAGGCGATGGGATGGAGCTCTTCCTTCCTGCCAACGTATGTAAATTTATTTTTCTATTTATTGTGTTTTTGTTTAATCAATTATTTCCTTGTTTAGCACAGCTGGTATGTGCACATCTGTGATAAAGAGGAAATGTTAGGAAATTTGATGAGATTTGCAATTGCACCCATTTCAATAGGCTATGTCTTTCCTTATCACTGGGATAACATTTCCATTTCAATAGATCTATGTACACAAACAGTATTTTTGTCATTTCAAAATGTCCTTTATTGCATCATTTCACTGGAACAACAACAACATTTTCAGTTCAGGTACTGTGAACATGTTCTTCCAGAGAAATGACACAAAAGCGACATAATTGAGAATTGATTCAGTTTTCATACGTAAAAAGCTTTGCGGTTTTCTTATTTCTCATGCAGATCGATGAGCGCTGAAATGCAAAAAAAGATTTTCTAACAATATATTTCCGTCTACGCCAAATGTAATGACAACAAAACGTTTCCATATTTACCTGCGAAATCAGCAAAATTCATATTCAAGCTTTTGGGGAATCGAACATTTTTTTCTTTGAAATCACAGCGCAGTTCTTCTTGCATCAAACAAACTGTCAATTAACTACTTTTCGTGAATATGTAGGTGTCTGCGAATGTAGCAATCCACCTACTATTGCTAATGGCACCCCTCAGCCAAACTTCGGACCCTTCACCTGTGGCGTAACGACCGTAAGGTACACATGCAATCCAGGCTACGAGTTAATTGGCTCAAGTACAATAACGTGCCTGAGTACTGGACAGTACAGCGGCCCTCCGCCTCGGTGCCAGGTTCCCCGTAAGTGTTTGTCCAACATTCGAGGTTTTCGTTTACGACACAAATCTGACATTTCTGTACAATATTGATATCAAGGGGTTTTAAAATATTTCAGCAAAAACATAGTTGCCTCTGGGGGAAATTAAACTCACAACACTAACCATCACTGATTTAGGAGGCCAATCCTCCTCCAACTCTTCCAATCTGCCATGCCTTGCCAGTCTCAGATTGTCAGACCCTTATAAAATCATGCTTTTGAATCTAGAAATGGTCAACAAAATTGGAGTGGAGCTTGAAGCAAAGTTAAATTTAAGGATCTTCTATTCAACGCTTGTCTGTTTGGCAGAGTGGATTAAGCATCTGACTTCTAACCTGTGATGGTCAGTGTTGGGAGTTCAAATTCCACTGGAGGCAACTTTATCGTTTACTGATATTTTTTAAAACCCCATAATCAATGTCATATAAAACCCCTCGAGCTCAATTTTGTACAGAAATACCAGATTTGTGTTGTAAAGAAACACCGCGATTAAAAATAGAGCTTTTTCCCTCGTGCACAAAATTGGCATTACTGGCGTATGTGTCATCTTTGTGTTTCAGTATGATCAACTTTTTGTTTTTCACCAAATGATTTTTAATTATTTCGAATTAAATGTGAAAAATAATCAGAAAATGAAGATTTAGTAGGTAATCAAAATCAAATTTTACAGTTTCTAGCATATATGACCAAATGGTCATGTGGAATAAATATGTGATGTCTAAATAGTTTTGGTATCTAAACATTACTAATTCTTATTTATCCCAGGTAATTATTTATTATTAATAATATGACAGTTCTGCCGTATGACCTGGACAATGTTCATTTTCTAGAGCATTTTAAATGGGCTACTAATTTTGATGCTAAATATCTATTTATTATGTAAGCTAAAATTTAATTCAAAATGTCTATAACGGACAGATGCCTTGGTAGTCTATCTGTTATGACGCTCACCCGGAATGCGAGAGACCAGGGTTCGATCCCCCATTGAGGCACTGAGTTTTTCTGTCCGTCGGAACACACTGTTATATTAAATTATTAATAAAAATTAATGTATAAATAATTACGATTAGCACTGCTTTATCAATGCCTTTGGAAATACATAAAATTAAGTTATTATACTTTAATTGGCCTCATGCAAGAATTTGCCCGATACAGATCTTGGCAAAAATGCTATTTTACGCTAATTAGCGATACTGTGGATCTTAATATTTCTGTGTTTCGTTTGGTCACGCTTAGCGCAGCTATCTGTCAAGTGTTATTCTCCTTTGAAATATAAAATACCAACAGAAGGCAATAGTCTCTCTTTTGCCTGTCTTTTAAAGTCAAAAGTTTCTCTTTCATTTGCCTCTACGAACTGACATCCCTACTCGTTAAACTGAATTGAATGTAAAGCACTGATAAAATTCATTTAATGAATTTCACGGTGAAAAAATCATTGTTTCGGAGTAAACATTTACCGAAGCCATTTCAGACCAATGCTTTTTTCATATTTCTTAATTAATCATGACTTTGATCATACGTAACTTGATCATACCTCTTTAAGTACATTCCTTTTACTCTTTCTTTTTCTTCAACGATTTATCACTTCTCTGATCAATCGTTTACACAGAGTAGATCTAAGTTTCCATATATCTTAAGCCATCTTTTCTCTTAAGGTGACTGTCAGATGTAGTGAAAGCAACAGTAACATTTTACACAGCCTTCGTTTTTAATGTATTATTTTTGGATAGAAATAGTTTTGCTGGAGCTGGGTGATTCCGGCAGTTTTATGATAATTAAGTTAGTTGCCAATCAGCTGATATGTTTATCACTGAGGTCATTTTATGTGCCAACAAGTGAACGTTCAACGTTATAAAGTTACATTTCTTCTTCTGTTTTTCAGAACCGACTTTCTGCAATGACCCCGGAAGTATACCCAACGCCGTGAGAAACCCACCGACGGGTACTCAGTTCAACACCGGTTCCCAGGTCTTCTACAACTGCAACAACTGTTACAGGGGAGGCGGTCCTATCACATGTCAAAGCGGTGTGTGGTTCCCCAGCCCCACACCAACATGCAACCGTGAGTCTTTATCCATGTGGAATATTCACGAAAATGTATCTAATTGAGATAACCAGAACTATATTTAGATCCCTATTTATTGTCTACAAATAATTTTCAAATTTTGTATCTGGCTACGATAGTGAGTAATGTGTGGAAGAACGGCTTTGAGGCCATCATTTTGATTTTTAACTATTTATATTGGGCCATAGGTGTGAGATTATTTGTGTTGTGTTAATACTTAAAAGTAACAAACAACATACTTTTCTTTCAGAGATAACGTGTACAAACGTACCTCAGATTCAGAACGGTCGGATTGTGGGCTCCAGCGCCAACACCTGCGGATCCACGGTGAGATACGAGTGCTCCACCGGGTACAACCTGGTCGGATCCGCGACCTTGTCATGCCTCAGCACCGGGCTCTGGAGCGGCGATCCGCCATCCTGCAGACAACAAGGTTACTTCCCTTCTTTATTTTCACACTTTCATTTAACCCTTCGCGCGCCGATGGGGACTTTAGTCTCATTTGCTGTTTTGCCTGTACCACCTACATATTGTAAACATTGCCTGCCTGCAACCAGGTCATTTCTTGTACCAAAGACAGTGCTTCAGCATGATCATGCATGATCATGGTAAAGCATAAGTTATTTATAGAACACAGTATTTTCAGTGAGACTAGGCTTCACTCACCCGTGTGGCACATCAGTGTGTGTGGTGTGGCTTAGATCTAGATCTATGGCTGTGGCTTAGATCTGGATCTATGGCTGTGGCTTAGATCTAGATCTACAGCCATGGCTTAGATCTAGATCTATGGCTGCAGCTCAGATCTAGATCTATGGCCATGGCTTAGATCTAGATCTATGGCTGTGGCTTAGATCTAGATCTAGTCCACACCACACGCACTGATGTGCCACACCCACTTCTGGCCAAAGTGAAGCCTACATTGAAGTCTTACTAACAATATTCTGCTCTATAAATAACTTATGCTTACCATTTGCTTTACCATGTATACATGTCTCCACAGCCTAAAGTCTTGCTTTGCAAGAGAAGCTGATTTGAGAAACAAGACTGTGGTCTCGCATACATACATGTCTCCACAGCCTAAAGTCTTGCTTTGCAAGAGAAGCTGATTTGAGAAACAAGACTGTGGTCTCGCATGGCTGTATTGGAATTCATTGAATTCTACGGCTGGTGCACGAAGGGTTAAAACTGAACTCCTCTCAGCCTACGTTTGTGTTCAAAAAGTTCTATCCACCCTCTCCAAACTGCAGCTTTTTATGGGTTTTTCAACAATGGTTCTTATTTCATGCTCATGTTAAATCAAAAATTAATACTTATTAAAAATTACCATTTTTAGTGGCATGCCAAGATCCCGGAGATGTACAGAATGCAGTACGTTCGGGTGCATTTGGTTCGTATCCCATCAACTCAAGGGTTACATACACCTGTAATAACTGTTACTTTGGAGGCGGAACTATCACCTGTCAACCCAATGGACAGTGGACAACAACAGTGCAGTGCTCAAGTACGTTACAACTTGTACTGTGGATGTTCCCTCTTTAAAGGGCATTTAATCGTTACTCATTAACGTCAAAATTATACGAAAATAGGTCTCAACTCTTCAAAATACCAAGTACTGTAATGAAA
Organism: Haplosyllis leylae; assembly: GCA_038406175.1. NCBI lineage: Eukaryota > Metazoa > Annelida > Polychaeta > Phyllodocida > Syllidae > Haplosyllis > Haplosyllis leylae. The sequence goes on along the minus strand of JBCAUG010186118.1, from coordinate 3,594 downwards.
AATGGCTTTTTAAATGGCTTCAAAACTACGTATCCTCCGACGCGATATCAAACATTTCCTAATTCACGTGATCTTTATCAGATATTCAGTGCCAGAACCCACCTGGAATCTTAAGCAACGGTCAGCAGAGTCCCCCAGTCGGACCTTACTTCTGCGACAGTGTGATCACCTTCACATGTAACCCAGGATACACTCTGGTTGGAGCAAACCGACTGACCTGCCTCAACACCAGGCTGTGGAGCGGTAACCTTCCGCGCTGTGAATTTGAAGGTTGGGTTTTTTTTTCTGGAAATCTGACCAACATCAGATCGTTATACGCTATTCTGTTTTATTTGCAGAAATTTACAGAAAGTTAAAATTCTTTACAGTCTGTATTCTAAAAGACCGATGTTTACAACCCTGGAATGAAATTATGTTTTACAATTCTCTTCTAAATTTCAAGAATGCGCAAATGTAAATTCATCGTACTTAGACCTCTCGTGCTTTAGTTCAAGTTGCCCTGCCGTGTCAAACTCCCCCGCAGCCGATTCCGTTCGCCATCACAGAGCGACGGGTGTACCCGCCCACAACCATCCTCAGATACTCTTGTGACAACAACTACAGGCTCGTCGGTACCGACACCATCACCTGCTCTGCCGGGGGAACGTGGAGCGCACAGGCACCCGTGTGTCAACAAATATCCCGTAAGCTAAGACTTCTCTAAACTCTTCATTGTTTATGCCTTTTTCATGTTGTTTCAATAAAATATTTTTGTATCAAAACAAAAATAAACAGTGGGTACAAGGGAAAATTATCAAACAATTTCACTATAAAAAAGAGGCAATTTGTCAGTGTACATTGTGTTCCTGAAGGGATTAAGACTTGGAACTGTTTTGATTGAAAGTAAACTGTAAACCTTTGTAATTTCTAAGTGTGTCGAACATCCCGAATGTGTTCCTCATCGTTTCCTCTTGATGTGTCATTACAGGGCCGTGTCCAGATCCCGGTCAGATTCCCAATGGTGTACGAGTAGGATTTGACCCTAACACCGTCGTTCAGACCGTCACCTACCAATGCAACAGGTGCTTCATCGGTGGAGGTTCGCGCACTTGCCAAGGAACTGGAGTTTGGTCACTGCCAATCCCTACTTGCAATCGTAAGTACCAAGCGGTACCATAGGCCAGCTTAATTAAATAAAGGTTATTTACTTCATTCATTTCTTTTAAATAAAAGTCGTTTGTATCCCGCAGCACTTCTATGCATTTTGTTGAAAAATTTTGGAGGACGCAAGTCCTTTCTGTAGGGCTACTGTAATCCCTGTTTTGGAATGCCACAAACCTCAAGATAATCATACTGGGGAATAAGTCATCGGAATTCCTTGAAGTTCTTTTCTTCAACGATTTCTCTCAAACTTCATATTGCGTGTCATCTTGCAGCCGTTACATGTCCTGATCCTGGACCCATATTGAACGGTCAGAGAACTGGTGGAATCTTGGCTGCCATAGAAGAATATAAGCAGCAGGGAGAGGAAGAAGAGGAAGAAGAGGAAGAGGAACAGGGCCTAGCGCGCCAAGTGGCGGCCAGATACCGTTGTGACTCGGTAGTGAGATATTCCTGTAATACCGGATTCACTCTGTCAGGAGCCCCATCCCTGACGTGTGGAGCCAACGGGGCGTGGAGCGCGGCAGCGCCAACGTGCATCAGTAAGTGACCACGAAATGAATTCATCTCTCAGTTAAGGTGTTTTTAATTAACCTCAGCTTCAGGATCAGTACTGAGCTTCAGTACTCAGTTCGGAAAGACTGCTCGTCTGAAACGAGCAGTCAAGCAGTCTTTTTGGAAAGACTGCTCATATCTAAACGAGCAGTCTTTCGGTAAAAAGGCTGCTCGTTTCGGACGAGCAGTCTTTCCGAACTCAGTCCTAAAGCTGAACTGTAGGAGGGCCACGGGTTAAGTTAATTGAATTTTCACGACGATCCTGGCAATGAATTGGAGATGTACATACTCAGACAATTGTTAGATTTTGGAGGGCATTTATTTGACAAAAAAAAATCCAATCTAATCAAATAATATAAAATAAACAAAAATTATAAAATATTAACAATTTGCACATTTTCTAACAGAAATAAAAGTCTTGATATAACAACTATTATTTTCAGCATAAAACTACAAACAAACGTACCCTTGTGCAATTTAATATTTTTGCTGTAGTTGTCACTTTGGCAATGTAAAGGAGAAAGTCAGAAAATTTTCCATTGTACTAAATCGCTTGTCTCCAAATTTATAATCGCACATTTTCAGCTGCTCCAACCTGTCAGGATCCAGGTCAGGTTCCAAATGCACAGCGAACTGGACTGACGTTCAGGGTCAATGACATCGTCACCTACACGTGTCTGCAGCCGTGCTATTTCGGAAGCGCCAGCTTAACATGCCTTCCTACCCTGCAGTGGAGTCAGGCTTTACCTACATGCAGACGTATGCAAAAAACATCCTTCACTGCCAAAAAAACTGATGACACTATATTTGTCGTAAAATTGAAGTTGATAATGCTACCTTTCAATTTGCATATTTCCACAAAACAGTAACGGAGAGAATAATGAAAGTTAAATTGTGTCATCATAAAGGGATTAACTGTGCCAACCACTCAGGTTTGTATTGAGTAGGTAACCATTTGTTTTTGCCATTTTAGTGGTACCCTGTGCTGACCCTGGAATCATACAGTTCGGCACCCGCACACCTGCTGCTGGACCGTACCAATGTGGTACATCAGTCACTTACAACTGTAACCCCGGGTACACTCTGCAGGGTACGAGCACAAGAACATGCTCTGGTGGAGTGTGGACTGGTGCTACACCAAGATGCACCCGAGTTGGTAAGTCTACTTCACCACAGACCCAGTTAGTTAGTTGCTCAGACAAAGCAGATTAGAACATGTTTTAAAATTACGTCTTTCCAAATACATCTTCGCCTGACTTCATAAAATCCTCTATCAGTGCCTGCTTAGCATCCAAAAAATCCAGATATTTTTCTTCCCACACTTTTCTTTGCTTTTGAAAAAGATAATATACGTTAAATTTGTGTCTGCAGTTCTCCCTTGCCAAGACCCTGGTCAGTCGCCGAATGCAGTGAGAACAGGATCAGCACCAGTTGGACTGACTTTCCCAGCCAATTCTGTGCTCATCTACACATGTAACCGCTGCTTCACAGGCGGTGGCGTCACCACTTGTATCAACGGAGTTTTCACCCCGGAACGACCAGCCTGCAACAGTAAGTACAAATACTGGGAACCACGATAAGGAGGTTTGATACATTTGAATCAAAGGTAAAACTTTTCATCACTAAATATTAACATCGATTTTAAATGTATCAAACTACCTTAACAACCGCATGACTTGAAAGGGGCTAGAATCCCAAGTTGCGCAATATCATAAGAAAGATTAATGATGTATATGATAAATGAGATTTATGATTAATCACCAGCCAGGGTAGGCTGAAAGAATCTATCCAGGCCTTACACAAGTATTCATGAATAATAAGAAGGGAGCAGAGGCTGCAGCTTGCACATCATATAAATAGAGGTGCAGCCCAGGAAGGGTTGTTGTTGGATTTTATATT
>JBCAUG010186007.1:0-19698 GCA_038406175.1 Haplosyllis leylae | reverse complement strand
CCTTATATACTTAATGCCTGATTACCAGAAGATCAATGCCACTATACAAAATAGTGCACTAAGGGGGTTGACAACTTAGCAAAGACCTGGAGCTATCCAGCACCTTTGGTGGTTATTGCAGGTACCTTGGCAGATTAACTAAAGTTTGTGCTAGTCTCAATCCAATTGGACCAGTAGTTATTGAGGTACAGACCTGAGGGGATGAGTAAGGATACACACTGACATGTCACACTGTGATTGGTCGGACTCATCACATGATTTGATGATTGGTTACCCAGGATTGTGCATGTGCCATCTTTGCACTGATTGGACATTGTGTGAGGGGGTTAAACAAGGCACGTGTGATCTTCATGTGATTGGAACGTGATCCTTGCATAGATTTTGGTGGGAAAGTCTGAGATCTCTGAGGTACGGGTAGTCGCTCTTTGGCCCAACGGAAGCCAAATACTATCGCAGTTTCGCTCCTCTCCTCAGAATTCGCAATGGGATATTCGCAACCTGTTACATTATCAACTGAAATTGGGATTCATGATGTCAGACATGCGTAAGTACCTTCTAAGTGAACTGATTGGGTAACTCAATGCTCGGTGAAGTAGCTATTTTTAGAAATAAGCCCGGAGGACAGACTGCAGCTTCTGGACACCACTGGCTCATCCTCCCTTTTAACATTAGAATGTTACCCCGACCAATATTTTGGACAGTGGGTGATATATATTTGAAAATATTTGTACGTTTTTCAGAAAACAGGAAAACAAACTTGACTCTTGTGGGCTTTGAACCATCAGCCTGTGGATATTTTGTCAGACACTTTATCCATTGTGGGAATTATTTTCCTTCTACATAAACAACAGGAAAGACTGGTGCTGCCATCCAAATGAGAAAGTCTTCAATCGAAATTTGTTCATCAGAGGTCTTCCATCCGATCCCCTTACAATTCTATTATTGGACCATCGGGTTCTCGATGAAAAGTGTACTAAGGGAATTTAGTTCTAACGGAGAATCCCCCCAAAACTCAGATTCTTTGGTGATGAAGGAAAACGCTTTTCATTGTTTGAAGTTATGACGTTTATTTACCATCATTCTTCATGCTTGACGCATCCATAAATATAGATTCAACACCTCTCTAATTAAGGATGATTGACTGCATCAAATTTTAGACCACAATGTTATATTTAATTAATAATGAATGATTTTGTGTGACTAAATATACTTTTGAACTAAATCTTAGCCTCACTCTCTTAAGATGTGTGTAATTATGGTGATATTTTCTAGCCATTAGAAGATAATATCTGGAAAATGTTAGTTTGACTCACCCATCTTGAAACGAAATTCATCCTGTACATTTCCCAAGCTGAAAGTACCTGATGCCAAAAATCCTAGGAGGTGAATAAGTTCAATAAGCTAAATAAGTAGCTTGCAGAAATTAGAATGGATTGGTATACTTATATTGTGTGTAGAACTAATGTCAACAGCAAGTTTCAGACAGTTTTATGAATTTTGGGATCACTTTATCAGCAGTCATTGCGCATTTGAATCTCAACTCTCCCAGATGACATTCACATACCAACTGAAGAGCTTGAAGTGATTGCACAGAAAATGCTATCATCTTTTTGCAACCATCACAGTCAAGTATTTTCCCTCGACAAAATATTTATGTCGTCCAGGAAATTCGAAGTGTTTTATTGTCTGACTTGTAATCTATTGCATCCCTTGCATTCTTTGGCAATTGGACATTGGTGATCTAAAAGAAGGAAGTACTGCAATGCCCTAACAGTACATTCCGGACACTTTGTCATCCGTAAATTGCTACTTTGTGTGAAGTAATGGTAATTTATCAGTTTAAGGATCAATAAATGACATGCCCAAGCAAAAACATAAAACTCCTACTCTGAGGAAGAAAACGAGACAGATCAATAGGATTTTCTAATTAGTTTCTGCTGATTTAAAAGTAGACTTTAATGGAAGTGATCCTCCCACACTAGAATTCTAAAAAATAAGTGATAATAAGCTTCGTTATTTTTCCAATTTGTTTCTGCCGAAATGGAGAACATTACACAGCGATAGGGGCGAGTGCTTGATGATGTAATAAGGGTAATGACTTTTACAAGAACCGAGATTTGAAAGGTAAATTATCTTGGCAACATGAAAAATAAATGATTGTCAAACAAATGTTCTGAAGGGTCTTGTGTCACTGTGTAAATGGAAAAGTGTGCCATCTGAATGCATTGATATCAATGGTGAGATATTTAAATATGGATCAGAAACTGGGCGAGATGGTGAATGTACAAAGTGAATAAAACATGAGAATGAGGTGTCTGTAAATTCATGTGTCTTTACATTTTATTCGCGAGAGCGCTCCACTTTGAGTTGGTTAAGTTTACATTTAAGCCACACTTAAAATACTTATAACTTTAGGATGTGACTATTGCACCATTGGTCTCCTCTTCAAAACATGGCCTCTCCAATTTGAGTTCTGGTACACCTCTAATACTCTCTCACATCCTCATGCTCTCATGCTCTTGTGCTCAAGATTCCCACCACCAGTGTGAGAGCATGAGATGGAGCAACAACAATATTTTGATTTGATATTTCCACCCCACATCTGTGAGTTTATGGTAGTATGCAAAAAACATGGTTCGCAGTCTCCACCACCAGTATGAGAGTGTAAGAGGGTGTAAGAGCATGAAAGAGCACAAGAGGATGGGAAGATATGAGAGCACAAGAGGTTGCAAGAATGATGTTTTGTGCCCCCACTACCTGAGTGCAAAAAGTTCACATGAAGTGTTAAGGTATCCCAACTACTTCTGGGTCTCAATACTACTCCATCTCCATTCAAAGAATGAAAAATGGCTTTGTAGTTTCCTGTCATCTTCTCAAAATGTTGGGACAATAAACCAAAATCAACCATTAAGGTGACTCAAATCGTGCTACCAATAACAGAAATCATAACTGTGTGGGGTAAATCAGTATTGTTGACTGTTCCTGAAGGTTCTCAAAATAAATTAATTTCTTTCCTGTTCTGGGACGATTAGTGATTCCTATGTTGTCATTGGTCATTTATAGCTGCCTCGTATTTCTCTCATTTAACTGCGACCAGGAAATTATGTTTAGTAATTTCATGACAGTTAATGGAAGTTCTTCTGTGGTCTTATTGTATTTGGATTGACTGATTGACGATATATTTACTTAAGTGGATGGTACAATAATCTCGACAAAAGGAACCGTCTGGAGAGCTAGTCTCTCCTGAAATTAAATGTATTTCTGGTATTGGCATGTGGATTCTTCATATTTACCTGATCAATTTCTTTCCGAAAGGAACAGCTTTTGCCCTTTTCATCAAGACTAAAATAACTATTCATAATAGTAAATGTGATAAACTGTGGCTTGAGAAATTAGCTCTTGGCAACAAGTATTGTGTAAAATATTTATTCCAGGTGACTAAAGGACTGAACATTCTAAGATGGACCTCTGTCATTAGTGTTACTGACGCAAACTGACCTACCTTCAGAAACCTTTGCCTTTATCTACTTCTTTTAATGAGACAGAACTTTCCCTTAACTCCAAAACATCCTATCATCATCCTAAAGGGAACTTTATTTCTGAGTACAATTGCCCTTTGCTGAATTAGCCATTCGGTGGAGTTAATGCATTTAGCATTTAAGAAGAAAACATCTTTCCACTCATGATAACAGTAAGGGCCACCTACCCTCAAGTAACACGCAATACTGGTTATTTTTGGAAAATAACACGACTACTGATTTGCGTGGAAAACAAAAACAAGTTAAGGAGTGCAAAGTTGATTCATTATTTTTTCCATCTTTTCTGCATAGAGGGTTCTTATCTACAAATAAACTGCCAACGCAGTTCTTTCTGCAACGTCAAAGACAAAAGAAGCTTCATCATTGGTGTTGGAAAGATTGAACATTAAAGTTTTCACCCTTGGAGAAAAGTCAGGGAAATTGTTTTTCCCTATGAATTGTCAGGCAATTTTGCAATGATTATATTTTCACATTTAATTTGGATATTAGTTGTTATCAACAACTTAGATGTCATGTTTCATGCAGTAAGTTTTGAAATGCTTTCTGAATCAGGTTCTTCACAAGATAATGAAAAACAAAACTGCAGATGGAAAGAACTATTGGATTAACATGTTTCATGAATTCTCCTCATTTGTTGAACTGTTGAACTGTTACCTTCTCGTTTTATGGTCGGATTATCCGTAAAATTCCCTTACTTTTTTATTTCTACAAAATAAAATAAATTATCATTAAAAGATCGATAATGTGTTGGGATGTGTTGGGAAATTTTTACTAACCCAATGGAAATTTCTGGTTACATCCCATTGTGTCCCTGTCACCCCCTTTGATCCGCCAATGTAAATGGGTATTCCTTTTGTGTATGCCCCTAATGAACACTGGAAAATCAGTAGCAGATCCAGGATTTGGCCATCTGAGGCCCCAGAAAAAATGTCTGAAATTTTACTGACATATCAAAGTGGAGTCGGACCAGAAACTGAGAAAATATCGGCTCTTGTATTTTTAACTGTGATCTATGTATCCTCCCACTTTTCCCGGTACTTTGTCTTCAAATTTTAAATTTACATTTGAGTAGCTACATTACAAATATCTATTTCAATACAAAGATTCTGGACAATTTTGCAAATGTTATATCCCCTTTCTCAATGTGAGAAATCAATGGCCTTTTTTGTTCTTTTGGTGTAGTTTGTGGATACACTGATCTCTTTAAGCCAGGGGTCTGGGACCCACTTTAGGGCCCCAGAAGCTGTTGTATTTTTTTTACTTCAAAATATGTATCTTCATACTGTTCTAAACACTTTTTGTTGAAATTTCAAAGCAATTTTATATGAAAGTATTTATTAATTCTTAGACATTTTTGAGGTGATAATATATGCCAAAATACTTTACTTCAATTCTAAAACTCTCTTATATTGTACACTGGAGCCTCCAAATGTGTGGATCAGGGGCGGGACCCCGGATCCGCTGGTGAGAATGGTTGTGTATCAGAATGTTACACCAGAAGTGTTGTGGAGGTAAACATCAGACATAAGCTTACCAACTCTGCCCAGGTTTAAAGCGAGGTCATTTGCGTTATTCGAGAGATATTTGAGTTATATCTGAGAGGTCTATAACTGAACTTTGTCTCTTTGCTTTTGAAAGTATACACAATTTATTGAGATTCGTGAATTCCTGCAAAGGGTTTTAGTGTAAGATTTAAACCGTAAAGGCTTATTCACACGTACCGATACCGATCAATTTTAAATTCAGTCCGATAAAGTTTTAACATTGTGTCAATTATTGACCGGCAGAATGGTTTCCAGATCCTTTCTGTCCATCAAGGTGCCCGTCACCATTGACACAATGTTAAAACTTTATGGGGCAGAATATTGGGCCGAATTTAAAATTGATCGGTGCCGGTACGTGTGAATAAACCGTGAATACTCCCTAAAAACTACTTTCTGTGTGATGGTTGAATTGCTTATTGCGAACACCTCGATTGTGCTAACTTGTGTGTGGAAAAAAATTACGCCTTTCATTTGGAACTGCGTAGCAACAGCTCACTCTGCTGTCCTATCTGGGGGGGGGGGGCAGGGGGTACCTCATCCCAGCCAGGAGGACTCAAGGTACCCCCTCCACCAGACCTGGCTTGGGTATCCCCCTGGCTAGACCTGGCTTGGGTACCCCCTCCCCTTGGCTAGACCTGGCTCAGGTACCCCCTCCCCCCAGCTAGACCTGCCCCCCCCCCCAGCATGGACCTGGACCTGGCTGGGGTACTCCCCCCTGGTGGACAGACAGACAAACTGAAACTATTACCTCCTATCGTCCTACATACGCGGTCGGTAATTACGTTCATTTTGATTCTAAAGATTGGCCGAACAAGTAAAATTCTTTCCAAAGTCCATTGAATAGATAGTTCATCAGACTTGTACACGGATCAATTGAAAAAATCATATGAAGTTCATTACATGTCACTGGACTACAAGAGCAATTTGACCTTTAAGTTTAAAATAAAAATTTTCAGTAATATTAATTTAAATACTAACTCTTTCTTTTCTCTATTCTTCTTGGATCTAACCAGTGGTGGTATGATATGGCATCTGAAATTTCAAAAGCAGAGGGTAAATGATGCACAGCATATTTTAAATCCCATCACATAACATTTGACAATACATAGAATGAAATCGATCAGTTTGAATCGACAATGATTTCTACCTTTTTGTGGTTCAAAGCAGCACAATTCCTCACACAAAATAAGTTTAACTGAGTGAAAAATTTTATAGAGTTTGAGATATTTATCTCTAATTCAATGGTGAATTTTTGTTGGACAATTCATCACACAAGACCAGGTTATGTATTTAAAAAAAAATTAGCCAACCATTCTTTTTCATTTGATAATTTTGCAACAGTTCACATGTTTTTTTTTTTTGTAAATTGAGAAGTTTGGCATTAATTTGTTCAGTTGTTGAAGTATTTAAGATGTTGTTGTAACCCTGCCAAATTTCAATTTCACTGTGCTCCTTCGACTGAGAAAGCAGATGGGCAGGGTGTGGGTTGACTACATTTTTCAGTCATGTTTAAACTTGGATAAAATTCTGGTGCAGGAACCATTAATTTCCAACCACTGGCATCATTTACAGCCTTTTATCCTCAAATTACAAGCAGGTACCTAATTGAAGCAACCTCCTGACCGATTTTATAATTGCAAAATCCCCATATCATGTTAGTAAATAAAATTAGTGAGACTGTAACGCACGGAAAATAGATACTTGAATCAATAGATCATCTGACTCAAACAACCAACCCCAACCACTGTTTTTTCATCTTCACTACCATTATTTTCGTCGCTTTAAGTGCCATCGCTTCCGTATCTGAGCATGAAATGGAAACTGTGGAAAAGGAAAAACAATGGTCCGTAATTCGATATGTAATGTTACAGTTAATAAAAGAATCGTTAATTTAATTGATTAGACTACGTATAATCTATCTCATGTTTTGGTTTCATGAAAATTAACAGCACATGACAAGCATCATCATAGTTTTTCAATTCTCATGCATTCATCAGTGGCTGTCAGAAGTGGCTGATTAGATTAGAATTGCTTCAAAGTTAAATCAATGAACAGGTCTTTCTCATTATGTGCAATTGGGTTTTTCCTGAATGACTTTCACTGAATTCAGCGAAGACAAAATCCAGGAGTAGTATGGTTACCAGAGACACTCCACAACTGACAATAGATGCATGTCTGGATGCAGTGGTAAGAAAATGGATATCTAACCAGAGGTAGTAATGGAAATGTACATTTTATCACTATGAATGGTAATGTATCTGTTGCCATTTGGGTAATACCTTTGGTAACCATACCATTTTTGGATTTTGTCATGTTTCATTGAATTCGCTGAATTCAGTGAAATTCATTTAGGAAAAACTCCAATATCCAAGAACTACTGACGATTAATGAAGTGGCCCTGAGGTGCAACAACTGAAATTCATTCATCCATGCAAACTGCAATGTCACAAAAAGTCCTTGGTAATTTACCCGTCCTTACCATTATTATTCTTGGTGTTGTTATCGCGCATTCTCACACGTAGAATCTTGATGATTTTATTTCTTAAAACCTTTCTGTTTTGAAAGACAGTTGGTTGACTTACAGCATGTAAATTGCCTCTCTAGTAGAAATATACCGGATGCTTACAGTTGAAGATTTCTCCCAATCAAGGAAGATAACCTAGTTAAGACCTAATGGGACTTAGTAATGATCCTATGGGAGACCAGGTTCGGGGAAACTATCTTGTGGTGAAGTTTCTAACAGAACAGTTTATTGTTGTTGTCAGTACCTAAAATAAAATCCAGATCTTGGGATAGATGTTAAGGGTTTTGGCAGTTTTATGATAAGCAGGCCTACTTTAAGCTGCATTCATTGGTTGGAATTTGTTTGCACAGAATGCTGTCATGACGTCATTGCATGTGCCACCAATTGGGTCAAGGACTCAACGTCATTTATTTTTCATTTTTAGTGTAGAATGTGGATTTCCCACAGGAAATCAGAAGTAAACTCAAAACAGAAGGTATTCTGTGACAACATATTTATTTCTAAAGCTGACATCCAAACTGTCACACATCATTATTAGTAATTCTAGAGCAGGTCCCAGGAGCATGCCCAGTCATGGCTGACAGCTTCTTAAATAGTGCTGCTACTCCAAGCCTCAAGGTGGAGTAGTATAGTACAGCTGTGAAGCTGTGACAAAGCTGGGCAAAGCTGACAAAACTGTAACATTTTTAGGCCATAGAGCAGCTGCAAATGTTTTGGAGGTGTCAGCATCATTCTTTACCAGGGACAATTTTAAAGGTGTGGAATGTTAACCTGCTTATACCTGCAGTACTTGTGAATTGTGAGAGTCCATGGATGCTGCAACTGCAGGTACAATTGCTGCTAGTGGCATAAGTGCTTTGACTTCATCATGTATTTTATGATAGGGAGAGGAAAGGGGAAGTTAAGGCATTTGACTGAAGATTGATTATCAATTTGTTCAAGATGAGAAATTTGAATCAGATGGTCTAAATGACCAGCTAATAGAACCATATTGTAGGGATCCTCATGAGGGAATTCTGTGAGAAGATTTAGTTGAAAGAGGAAAGTTGTCCCTGTGTTTGGAAGGGGAATGACAAAATTGTTATAAAGAAGAAGGCAATTATGCCAATCAGTGTGTGCAGTAATTTTTGGTTTCTGCACAACTACTTTGAAATTATGCAAAAGAACACTATCAGTAAAACTTAGTGAACATGCAGGTGCAGAAATTGTAGTCAGATAAATACAAATTTGGTGACCAGAATGAATGTGAATTATGTCAAGAAAGATATCAGTAGTTGGAGGTCATCGAAATGTTGTATTGTAGGAACATCCAACACAAAACTGTTGGAAAATACTTGATTTGTGGAAGAGGGGTGTGACATCATATCAGACAAAGAGTGAGACAACAATAGGGAGTAGCAAGAGAGCTATTAAAATACCAAGGACTTTAATGGGAAAAATAAAAGCAGCTTTAGCTGAAGAGAAAAATGTAGAACTTGCCTGGTTGAGCAGATGGGTTGTAGTTATGGGGGACTAAAGAAGAGGAATATTCAAAAGGTGAGTGGTAGATGTTGGGGTTGGCTGAGCAATGAGTTTAACAACCTTAACCAAATGTTGTAGCACTGCCATCTGAACCATATTTGTAAGTAATGCATAAAGCCACCCTCGCTGATGGAGGAAGAGTTTAAGCAATATTTAGAAACAACAGTGTACCAAAGCATTTATTAAAGTTACAACATTAAAAATAAAGTTTGAGGCCAGAGTATTTCAGTAGGTCCAGCAAAATTGTTTCAACATTTGTTGATGCCATATGGGTGGCAAATTCCATATAAACAGCATCATGAGGTTCGTCTACATGAAGATGAAGATTAATGAGGAAGAAAGATCCCATGTAGATGGGTTCCTTCGTCTCCATCTTTTGTATAGTTTCTGAAAGTGGAAATGATTGAGATTCTAGAGCTTTCATGTAGTTGCTGACATCAAGAGAATGTCTCTTTAAGTCTCATATGTAGAGACCCATTGGAAGTCAGATAAAGTTCATGTCTGTGGTATTCCAAATCTGGAGTATGGAAAGGATATGGTGTCTTGACATATCTTTTGGTGACTGTGACATTAATGGGGTGATCATAACTGATAAGTGGCTGGTTGTATGTATAGTACAAAATGACATCATTGTCTGGTTTGTCACATGTTCTCATAGATTCATAGAGAAAAGGGTCTTGTGGTGTTGTAATACCACATGTACATAAATCATCCAGATTGATAATAGTGTAAAGAGTGCCATAGAATTTTGAAAGCCTGTCTGACATCACCTTATGCAATAATTACCAACTGTAAGCTCAAAACTTGGCAAGGAGAATCTCATCCTGTGCTTAGACAGTTGTCAGAGTGGGACAGAGTACCCCATGGTAGGTAACATTGGACTGTTGTTGGATAATAATGCTCAATTCAGAAAGGTGATAAGAAGATGTAGTTTCTATAGAAACCATGAAGATTGCAATAGCCCAAGTCAACATAGGATATCCATAGTCAAATGCAGATTTTCACACAAGTAGTCCATGTGATAAGTTTCACAAGAATCCAGTGCAGCTTCAGTAATATCTATATATTCCTCACCATTGACAGCAATGAAAGAAAACTCCAGTGTCAATGTGGTGTATTTTGATTCTGAACCCATGTAGGTATCCAGATCCAAGGGAACACAAGTAGTCCATGTGATAAGTTTCACAAGAATCCAGTGCAGCTTTAGTAATGTGTATATACTCCTCACCATAGACAGCAATGAAAGAAAACTCCAGTGTCAATGTGGTGTATTTTGATTCCGTACCCATGTAGGTATCCAGATCCAAGGGAATAGGAACAGTATGTATCAAGTGAAGGTTCAATGGCTCTTGATTGTGAACTGTGAAAAATACTGAAATCTGGATAAAAATGTGTGTCTCATCATTTGTGTAGGAGCTCATTTTGAGGGATATGAACACACGTATTATGTCTAAGAACCCTGAACGTGAGACGTGAAGGATATTAAAAAAATTTGTATCAACTCCCAGAATCGAAATGGCTTTTCATTTCCACACATGGTCCTGAAAAGAAAGCGTTCTATTCATGTTGTAGAAACGAACGATACACGTGGACTCCTCAACCCAGACGGTGTGCAAATAACTCATTTTAACAATCCATACTTGCTTGAGGGAATGGGTGCATTTTCAAATTGCTCTATTGACAGGTGTGAAGTGTTCCTTGAGCATCCTCAGAAAACCCGAAAAGCTGGTAATTATGGCAAGAGAGTTTCTTTTTGTGTTTACCCTTTTAGTAATTATTGCAACAGCAAGAGAGATAATGTGCTTATGTCAGGCGACATCAGCCAAACAGTGCAACTTGTTTTAGTTTGTTTCCGGTCCATGTGTGAGTCGGTATAAACAAGGTAAAAAGTAGATAAATTTCCATACCTTTCCCTATCCCCAACTAGCCATTTTAGCAAACTAAGATACCAAGTTATTTATAACACAAAATTGATATCAAAAGACAGAACATATTGCAACTTTTAAAATCACCAATTGTTTTGGTATTTCTCGCTGCTAGCCTGTGTTTTGGGGAGTACGATAACGCTTGAAAAAGACATTTCTGGTGGTTTCACAACTCCACATAGTAAGTCTGTGCCGCTAGAACTGAGGGAGTCTGTTTGATTAAAACACTGCTGTCCCTGAATCCCAGTCATGAAAGCATGGGCGCTGGTAAATGCAACAAAAAAGCTATTTCTGAAAACCCATTTGTCAGCAACACATAGTATTTTGCACAGCATTGTTCTTATCGATAAAAGCAATACAGGCAAATAGTTGTTTGTAATTTCCACAGACTTGCATACACACACGAGCTAACAAGTCTGTGGTAATTTCCCTTGTTGAAACAGCGTTCGATATAACAAGACCCAAACACTCTTCACAGACACAAATTTCTACGAGATAAAATATTGACATGATAGAAGCCTTACTGTGATGATTGTGCAGAAGACAACTCCAACTTAAGAAACTTTATTTATTTGAGTTCGAAATATTATCTTCAATTAGAGATGACGTAAGACGGCTTCTAACTACCGAGATAATATTTGTATCTTTCATCAACATCACAGTAACGTGACATTTCCAAGTTCCGATTTCTACTTGAGAGCAATTTTTCATGACAGGCTTCTGATACTTATGGAAACTTTATGTATTGCGAAGGCATGTGTTACTTTCTCGAGATTACAGCGAGTTCGTTTTCCATTAATACTGACCCTAAATTTGCTGTGTAATTTCTGGTTGCTCTTTAAAGTTGAGGTTGACTCGGTTTTTTTTAGGTTGATGTGTGTTCAGGACTCTTTTGCTTCTGTTGTCATTATCTGATCGTTAAATTCATTTATATTTGTTTTCGTTGAATAGTTGTTTCACCACAGGTTACATTCAAATTGAATTGATGACACTCTGCCAATTGTTGATTTGACAAACAACAGTTAATGAGGTTACACAACGAACCCTAACATAAGAAATTGAAAATTATAAAAATAAACCCCATTTTTGCATTGGAAACCATAGCAACAAGCCATCAGTTACATTTGAATTCAACCTGTGATTAAGGGTGCAGTTGTCTCTCTTACGCTATGAGGTTCATTGTCTCATCGTTCGATAACACCCTGTGCTGAACTGTCTTCAGGCAACGAATAATCATTATTGTTTAAGTTCCGATGAAGTGTCAGCTTCATTAAACTGAACAATTCACACAACCACATGTCTTAGCTATGACTTTACTTTGATCATTGTTTCCTTCAGGAGCAGCAAATGAGATTATTCAGGCAACTTTAGCGTTGTGGTTGAATCTGACCTTCCTACACTTTTGAGTATAACGTGTGACCCAAAATAATGGCCATATAAATTGCGAAAGCTGATATCATTACAGCCGTTGGCAATGGTAGTCTAAGGCTGCTAGATGTTATCATCCCACTTGTAAAATTAAAACTTTCAAAGAAACACTGAGGGTATTGCTGCTTTAACGAAAAGACCTGCACAAGAAATCCACGGGGGAGGTTATTCTTGGAAAGTGGTTAACAGAACGAAAGTGCAAGGAAAGTACATCACTTAACGGGATAAAATTCTTCACAAACATCCAACCAGATTTAATTGATATCCTTTCCTTGCTGTTTATCACTTTGGTTTCAGTGCCTTAAATCAATGTCTCCTTTGGTCAAAGAGCTACCTTTTATCTGTTTTGCGACTTTGCAACTATTTCAAGTGTACTCTTGAAATTTTATGATCAAAATTTCCTCTAGGTTTTAGAGATGATCAATTTCTGACCCGTTTTACCAATCTACTTACAATCCAGACGAAATGAAATTGAAGATGTTTATTTTTAGCATTTTAGCGATGCTTTTTTGTTGTCATTATTAGCTTTGAAAGGGGTTCGTTGAGTAAATAAGGTCCATGAACGCTTCAAATCTGATTACAATGACGACATCATAGTGTGGGACAAGGCCTTATTCATTGATTGTGAAGATGGCATTATAATTGCAAACCTAGTAACGAGGTTTTACTTTTCAGCACAAAAAATTGTTACACAGATCGGTTATCAAGGTTCTGACTACACTTCCATTTTTGCTTCGTTAATTTCTGGTTTCCACTGGACACAATTTCAAAATCTGAAGTCATCTTTCAGTAGGGAATTCATTTTTGCACCTAAGTTCAGACATAAATGTTGATAATAAACCAGAGGAAACTTGAAATCAGAAAACGACATTTTGGTAATAAAGAAGGAAGTATTTTTTCATTTCAATATTTTCAATTGTCAGATTACCAATGCTAGCGTATCAAGATCATTATCTAAATTTGAGTGAAAAATGAATTCCGCGCCGAAAGATGACTGCAAATTTTGCTCATGGAAACAAAAAGTAAAGAAACAAATATGACAGTGTAGTGAGAACCTTGTTTTGAATCCGACTTATGTGTTATGACTGTTGTAACATAACTTGAGGCCAGTTATCATCGAAATTGACCGCTACATTATATTCCTGACAAATTGCTTGAACACTTTTGACACATTTCTCAGGAACTTTCCCTGAAGTGTGACAGGAAGTTTGAAAGGGACTGCCCAAGAATTTAACAGTGGTTTGTCTCACTCATTGTGAAAGTTCAAGGTTTCTCGACGAATCAGCAAAATGTTTTGGCAAGTTAACTGTGCAGAACCCCGGTGGGAAGCCACGAACTTTCCGGTGAAAATTTCGATGAATTTACGGTTGTTAATTATCACAAGTTTTGAGAGTTCCCTGAAGATTATCAGAAATAATTTTTACCACCCGTGTACATAGTATGATTGGAAGGTAATGCTTTTAGTTTCTCTTAGAACTATGGACTTTTTCAAAATTAAACGGTTGCCAAAACAGATACTAGATTGTATGTTTTTATTCCATCAAATTCTCATGGATTTAGCCAGGTCATTAAATAATGTGGTTACTTTTAAAAAAATCATCAATGACACTATAGATGTATTTCATATGAATAATACAATTTATTTTTCTATGATGCTTTGTCCGTTTTAGTGAAGGAGAATGATACATTTAATTTTTGAATGATAGTTCATCCATTTTAGTAAAGGTATTTAATATATGTCTTTTTTTGGGTTCCATTTAACACATTTTTATTGTATTTTGTAACTATTACTGTACAAATTTTTGTTATATTATTTTTATTATTTATTATAACTATTATTTGAACAATATTTTGAAATCACAAGTTAGTCTTAGCATTAGACTTGCCACAGTCCGAGTCCGACAGTTTCCTCCTTTTATTTGGCTGATCATACTCATCGTCTCCAAATTCATTCTTGCATTTCTTAAGTCTGACAAAAGATTCAAAATTGTGCCAAAATGCAATAAATATCAGCTGGTTTTTGGGCTAACATTTGTTATATAGAGAGAACTGGTTGACAATGCTGGTGTCTGCAAGAATAATGATGAAGATGAATCCATGTTTGATTATGTAATCACAGAAACCACGCAATTAGCATTGCTTACTTGAAAATTACGTGTTAAAAGAGGGGAAATATTTCACACTTATAAGAAAAAGTCTATAAGTGGTCTCTTACCGGGAGGGGACGGTTTATCCCACTGTCCTGTCTTAGTCATGCCCGGAAGGTACCTCTGGTCCTGTCATGGTCCTGCCTGGGGGTACCCTGGGACAGGACGGGTACCCCTGTGTCCCAGGCCGGAAAGGGGGTACCCCTCACCCTGGACACTCCCAGACAGGACAGGAGATATCCCCCTCCCTAAGAGAAGACCAGGGAGTATTCTCTATCGCACAGGTGGTATTCTTCTTGTGGTCACGCAGGAGGACTTTTTTGTTTGAAATTAACTTTGAATCAGGAACACATTAACAATAATTGTACTCCTAATTTCTGAGTAATTGCGGATTTCTGTTATTTTGAAAACGATTATCAGAAATGTTAACCTGTTCCTCCAGTATAGTACGGTACATACACGCACTTTTCATCGGAACACACATGCATTTAGTTGTGTGAAAGAGATCAGTTCCCGGACATGGGCATCTCAGGTTTGCCATCAAAGAACAAGATGCTTTTTAGATCTGTTGTACGAATGAGACGAATACTGCTCATGAATCATTGATCATCCGACAGGGACTTAACGATGATTTTCTTTTGCAATAAAATGTAATGAAACACTTCAGCACTCACACTTTCTTTTAATTTAATAGATTTGAAAGTTTTGTACAAAGGATCCGCCTTTTTCCTCTGGTTATTGGTATCATATTTGAAGTCTCTTGTGATTGTGTGCAATTGGCTTTCCGTGTTAAGACAACAGCGAATGTTTTCCCGAATCAATATCTTGGTATTCTCATCACCACAATAGCACAACAGATTGAAACTGTTATGTTGAATTCCATCCAACATTTTTTCTACATTATCTAAATATATGTATAAAGGTAGTAAGTGGCACGAAACCTTGTTCAGACAAAAGTGTAACTTTTACTGTGAGATTCTGTGGATCAAAACTCGTTGAATCTTATCTGTCTGCGATGTTTTCATTCCAGTTTTTCGTCCTCAACCTTA
The DNA here is from genome assembly GCA_038406175.1 of Haplosyllis leylae. Lineage (NCBI taxonomy): Eukaryota > Metazoa > Annelida > Polychaeta > Phyllodocida > Syllidae > Haplosyllis > Haplosyllis leylae. The sequence goes on along the minus strand of JBCAUG010186007.1, from coordinate 4,021 downwards.
TTCTGACAACATTGTGTTAAACATTTAAGTTCATGTTTTCATTTGATAGAAAGTCAGGTTTAAAATATCAAATCTGAAGAATAAATTCCTTGGCTGTAAAAATATACCAATTTTATACAGAATTATTGAAATATGGTCAGCAAAGAAAGAATTTAAAATGTCAATTTTAAGCTTAACTTTTAAGTTCTACACAAAGTTGGCAGATCTGCCAGAATAAGGTCGAAAACGAAAACTCCTATTAGTTCTGCTCATGTTTAACGTCGCGTTCCATAACGTAAGACTTTACGACAAAACACTGTGCAAGAAGTCCGAGATTATGTAAAGCTAAAAGGGAAGAACTTTGTTGATGCCATAGATGACCATCGACGTTGACACTTCGAAAAGCTGACATGTCAGACACACGTTTTTGTTCAGTAGTGTAAAACAGAGAACTATCAAGAACACATTTAGTTAGTTGCCGTGAGTAAAAGGCATATTTTCTACTCTGCTTAATAAATCCAATTAGCCGAATGTAATACAAAGAGCAGTTAACAGTTGTTTGCATCGGAATTGTCTAATTTGACATCTCATAAAACGTGGATTGTCCTGTTGAAATTACCATCCTAAATCATGAAACACATGGGATTTTAGTAGTACAATATTTGTTCAGAATCAATAATACTTGTCAGTTGTTTTAATTTTTTAAAGGAAAGGAAGCTGCATTGCTAATTGTTTTTGACTGCACAGTAAATCAAACTTGGTTTAAATATGGTAAAAGGATTTAGAGCACTTTTTGTAGGAACCTTTAAATTCATGGAATTATCATCAGCATGATGGTGGCACATTTAACAGATTCGAGACTTTAATTAGAATTAGTATGTGGTGGTTCGTATCCAAATTTTAAACTAGGTGCTTAAATTTTTAATGAGATTACTGAAGCATACGAGATAAACACCTTTTTCTGTAACATTTTTTTAAAGTGTGGGGAAAATTTGAGTTTTTATTCGCGCCGTCTCAAGAGCGGACCAACTTAATTGGTCACTGTGGTGTCTGTCCGTTCATTGTGGACACTTTACAGATATTTTCTAATTGTCATATATTCATCAAATTTTAAAAATCGCAAAACCAAAATGTGTTTCAGGACATTCCGAACAACTTTGATTTTAGGACCCCCCCCCCCTCGCCCCACCTTTCCTCTTGATACAAATTCGGACCTCCCCCTCATAGACCCTCTGAAAAGGATCCCCCCAAGGCAAATTTTCATCTCTTCATCGCCATATTGTTTATTTCATTATCTCTCTTTTACTTTTTCTATCTTAATCTCCTCATCTACCTGAAGCAAAGCTACAGTTAAATTAAATCATGTAATCAGATGGAGCGTGACACAATGCTGGTAACCAGTGAAAACAAGAGAAGTTCAAATGAGTATAAAGTTAACTGACTACAATTCTTGAAAATAGAATTAAAATGAAAGAAAACAGAATTTTCAATTCTTCGTTTTGCCAATGGAGATCGTGAAGGACAGGCTTTGTCAGAAGGATGTTTACAACAGGAGGCAGCATGGCGTCTCATTTAGTTCAGTTCATCGTGCTTGTCACAAAATGCCAAGACACTCTCCAGTTTTCCATTGGAATTGTTCCTTCCACTGTCTTAAAGTCTCTGATTCACATGCACAGTCCCCCTTTCCCTCTAGTAGCTACTTAACTAAACTTAAGAGTACAAGGATTTAGAAAGTTGAATCGTACAAATATTTGGAATAGAGCTAACCCTTCCCTCTGGCAGTATCGCACTTTCCAGAGAACTTTATTTTGTGGAAAACTCTGCAGCAGCATCTTTTGTCAATTGTACATCACTGTTGCACACAATTTGTTTACATTAACCACCGAAACATCATAGGAGGAAGCTATTCATTCCCTAGAATTATCTAGGGACAAAGTTATTAATTCCCTGGAATGGTCTTGGTACAACTTTAATTTCCTAGAATGATCTAAGGACAAAGCTAAAAATTCCCTAGAATGAGCCAAGCTGGAGTGGCTGAATGGTATACAGCACTGTGCTGGCCACACCTACAGTTATCAGTTTGAGCCCTGAACCTCCACCAATGCTTGTGGACACATCCACATGTATGTGGATCAAAAAAGGCTTGGCTGTCATGCTGACCTCTATACATTCAACAGGTGTCACACCAGAGGTGAATCTGAGGATCACACAGGCAAGAAAGCCCACAAAAGCAATCCAGCCTGGCTTTGAAACCCAGGGCAGGCATCACCAGAAGTCTAAAACAGTGGCCCCACAAAAAGGACTTATATACTCTAAATTTAAAAAAATTCCCTAGAATGATCTGGGTACAACTTTAATTCCCTAGAATGATCTGTGGAAGAAGCTAAAAATACCCTAGAACAACTCAAATTCCCTTGAATGATCTAAGGACAAAGCTATTAATTCTCTAGAATAGTCTAGGTACAACTTATTTGTACATGTATCATTCCAGATAAAGAAAATTCTGACTAGCATTTTCTAGTTACAATTATCCTCTCAGTTGTCCCTAGAATTCTAGGTGCAAAACAGGTTATACAGAAAAGGTCTAGGTGCAAAACAAGTTGCACCTAGAATCATCCAGTCCCAAAAAAGCTGTACCCAGACCATTCTAGGGAATTAATAGCTTTGTCCCTAGATTGTTCTAGGGTATTAAAGTTGTGCCTAGACTATTCTTGGGAATTAGTAGCTTTTGTCAATTGTACATCACTGTTACATACAATTTGTTTACATTAACCACCAACTCATCTGGGGAGGAAGCTATTCATTGCCTAGAATGATCTAGGGACAAAGCTATTTATTCCCAGGAATGATCTGGGTCCTTGTCATCCATTTTGAGAGGGTGGTGAAATGTACTTGGCAGATAACATGATAAATAGTCAAGAGCTTTAGCCAAGCTTCCCATTGTTGTATGCCTTGAGAAGAAAAGGTGTTAAATGGCACAAATGTAGAGCTTAAAAGCAGTATTTATATTCAATTAGTTTTTGAAGTTCATAGGTGTTAAAGTATTCAGGTTTGATTACAAATATAACATTAAGACTGAGAACTTGTTATAAACATAGTTTATTGCAATATCAAGATCACACACAAAGGTGCAAACATTGTCGAGCATGTCAAACAATAGGATTGCTCATACAGTAATTCTACACAGTAACTAAACATGTCGAACATGTTGCACATTTAAACCCAAACTGCACCTGTTGTAACAAAAACAATAGAAACATATATCAAACATGTCGGACACTACAGTACTTTGATTAACAATCTGAGTTCTAATTCAAAGTTTTGGAATAAAGATAAACTATGATTTAACCCTTCGAATTACAATAAACTTCAATTTAAGTTCCCTGAAACTTCAAATTACAAGCACTTTGAATTAAGTGAGTCTTGAAATCCCTTTGAATTGGTGAAATTTCTAATTAACTGTGTTCGAATTAACAGTGTTTTTTACCATTGAAAAGATAGGGGTTGGATTCAAAACTTTGAAGATGCTTTGAATTAACCATGCCTTTGAATTAACCATGTTTGAATTAACCCGACCAAACCTGTACAACTTTAATTTCCTAAAATGATCTAAGGACAAAGCTATTAATTCCCTAGAATGGTCTAGGTACAATTTTAATTCCCTAGAATGATCTAGGGATAAAGCTATTAATTCCCTAGAATGTCTAGGTACAACTTTTTGGAACTAGATGATTCTAGGTGCAACTTGTTTTGCACCTAGACCTTTTTTGTATAACCTGTTTTGCACCTAGAATTCTAGGGACAACTGAGAGGATAACTGTAACTAGAAAATGCTAGTCAAAATTTTCTTTTATCAGGAATAATCCAAGTACAAAATGTTCTAGAGAATTAATAGCTTTGTCCTTAGATCATTCTAGGGAATTGATACGTCTGGTGTTATGACTATTTCAGTGATACGGTGTAACGTTAGACATACCAAATATCTGCAAGTGTGATCGTCCTGGCGTACTGCATAGATAACTCTAATACATTTGATTAGGTA
>JBCAUG010185896.1:0-19701 GCA_038406175.1 Haplosyllis leylae | reverse complement strand
CCGCTGGTTGGCTGGGGCATACTATATATACAAGGTCATGCATCGGCCTTGACCTTGGTCGGGAGGGACTCCGACAGATGCCATGGGGATGCATTGGTGTACAGTCCAAAGACGCGTTCCAAAGACGCGTAAGAAAAGAAAGACTTCTAATGCACGCAAAGGAATTTTGTTCTCCGATCTTTCTTGGGGAGTCCTTTTCTCTTTAAGGACGCACAGCATTACTTTCACAGACAACCAACAGACTTCTTCGGCATTGTTCCTTAAGGGATAAGGTTTAATGTGATCGTTATTCGAGATCAATAAATCTTTCCTTGAAGATCCTTTTTATTGATGCCGGCAAGAACATCATAGAATATACACGCAACAACAGCAAACAATCTCCCAACAATGGAACATAAGAAAAAAAGAACAGAAAATACGACCAACCGAACTATAACCAACTTCTGAAAACGCGTTTCAGATCAGTGGTGGGAAGATAACATAAAGTATTGAATCCTACCTCCGCCCCAGAAAACCAGAATAGATTTTTTCTCCCCTCATGCAATACGGAGATTCGCTGACCCGTTTCGTTACATTTGATATTTGTGTCTTTGTCTATCTGTGCTATTTACTCTTAACAAGAAAAATACTGTCAATACATGAAAAATCAAATTGAATCGTATCGCAACGTTCAAGGAGAACGGTAAAATCTACATACATATCACTTTGAAAAGTAAAGGGAAATACTTTCCCAAAAATTTGGTAAAATTAGTCTTTCATAGTCAATTTCATTGTATGCTAAAAATCTCCTTACGTGGCATTTAGAATGACCATTGTGCCGAGATAAACCAGGACAAATCCAAGGCTATTTATTATAATACGATAAGATAACAAGATAAAGTAAGATCCGCCGGTCATAGTTTAATTAGGCTAATACAATTCTACCCCATGGCAAATCTTGTTATCTTCAAAGTCAATAATGGCCAGCACATTGACACTAAATTTCTGCAGTGAAATAGTCTATGACAGATGCCTGTGGTGACCTCCATTACTCGACCTACTATTTCCATATTTATCCACTCTATTGGATTAATTGTTGGACGGATTGGGGCAAGGTGCCCTACAAACTGTTTAGAGACTTACTCATAAAGTTCCAATTGGAGCCTTTCAGGATACTACCAAACACGAAAATTGCCACTGATACTGTAAAAAGTTGAGTAATTAAAAGTGATCAGAACCCACTCCCCCCTTAATTGGATATGGGATCCATAAGTTAGGACTATCATTAGGCCCATGAGGACAACAAACAAAACTAGTGGCCCCCACTGACTTGCAGTAATCGTTGAAGCAGTAAAGCACAACATTCAGTCCTGACCATTTTTCCTCGTGTTAAAGTTACCATGTTACCGCAGCAAGACATTTCTGTGATAGCGGTGTGTTTTTATTTAAGAGCGTTTGCAACGACGATCTTCAGCCATGCAAACTAATGTAAAACCCTTCCAATGATTAGGAAGTGGTAGGTGATTTGACACAGAGAGTCTCAGTACTAAATAAAATTTCGTGCAGAAAATCACAAGTGTTTCTATTCCAATTGAAATAGCCTTCTTTTCAATATCAAAGCTTGTGTTTTTGAACAAAAACAGCTACAGCTTAGATATTCGACACCAGGCAAAACTATTATGAGGACTTTTCTGTAAAAATGAGTTTCCTATTTGTTTTCTTCAAAAGACGGTAAACTGTTGACAGTAAAAGCGTGTGGCTATATGCCTCCTCTTGTCTATTCAACCATATGAGGCCAATGTATTAAGTACACCTTCCCAGGAATACCTTCTCCATGATTTTCAAAGTACTGATGTCTACCCACCATTTAGCCACTGAACAAATGTTCAAACAACAAATTTTTCCATTTCTCCATTCCTTCTACGGAACATATGATCTCAAATAAAACCTGTAATAAATTTTACTGGAATATTCAAATTTAAAACATTTTGAACAACAAACAAAACGAGTGGTTAACTTTTTCTCATTAAATAGGACTATCGTATGGACATATATCTACGACAAACATGGCAAGATAGACGTCTGTCCTATGACTCCATCAACAGAAGCATCACTCTCAACTACAATCAGGTAATGTAATGTAAATTGAATAACGATGACATTTAACATCCTTTTTGATATATCAGCAAGTAAGTTTTTTATTGCTTCAATATAAGTCATCACGACATACTTCACAATTGACATTTTAACTCCAAAGAAGGTAATGCTTAACAATGGTAACATGCATCACTAAGCCAGCTTTCTCGATTCCTTCAAATTAAAAACTATCTGTTGCATCTAATCTAAACTGTAAATTTTTTCCACAGGTCTCGGAGATATGGGTGCCAGACTTGTTTTTTCGAAATGAGAAGAATGGTGTAAGACACGACATAACGGTACCAAACAGACTACTCAGAATCTGGCCCAATGGCACTATACTGTACAGTCAGAGGTGGGCAACATTTTGTACCTAGAAAGAAGACACAAGGTACACGTTGGAAAAATAATTTAATTTTTTGTAGGTTGATGAATCAGTTTCAATTTATTGAATATTAACTTCACAAGGACGTTTTATATTTTTTGTATTAATCTAGTCTTTTTGGGGATGCAATCACCCATGACAAATTTAATAGAATAACCCACGTAAACAGTTGTCTGAAGTCGGTCCCAATTTGTCTCGACTGAAAGTTTGAATGCGAAATAGACACATGGAAAGTTGATCCAAGCGTGGATATTTAAATCTTGCACCTTTCAGAATATAAGCTGAAAAATCTGAACTCATCATCGTAACAAATATTTCCTTTGGGATGGTAGTCCTTACGTGGGCGCATTTCGTAACTGTCAAGAAACTGGTCAAATTGTTCCTATGACTTAGGCATTGAACGAACACCACTTTACTCGGGCGTGACATTTCTTTTCTTTCTTCCATAAAGCATTGCTAAGCGATATCAAATCAATGTCAGCAAATAAAGTTCAAATTAGTTGCAGGATTACATTTGTAACTCAATAATCTGGATGGGAATTCATTCGTTTATAAAATTTCTAGTCAAAGGGACTCCGAATTGTTTTACATGATTGACTCAATCCACGATGGAAATGGCAAGTATGATCTCACCAAAGTCTAGAAATTATCATTTGAAAAGTCTACATTTTAAACTTACGTCACAATGTCTGACCTTCCAGCCACAACTAAGAGCAAGGAAATATTTCAGGACTGCTTTGGCCTGGTATCGTGATACACTGGAAGAAGTTGGTCTTTAGAATTATTTCTTTAAATCATGATGATAAAAAGGATGCACTCTGTCCATTGAGAACTCATCCAAATCCGAAGATGTTACAATTTATCACTTCGGCACGGTCCTTTACAAAGTTTGGGCAAAGTTAGGCGAGTAGCTATTGATGGATGAACATTGCAGGAGCTCATTTACTGCAGAAAGATCTCGACATCACGTCCCTAAATGGGAGATTGCAATATCCATATCGGACTCAGTGAATTCCACAGATCCTCATTTCATTCTTACTCTAAATAGTATGGAGTTTGTTGCAGGATTAGGATTTCAAAACAACTCAATGAATTGAAATATTAATATTAAAAGCCGCATAGTAGTAGTATTTGTTGTGCGTCTGCATCACAATTTCAGGGAAATCGATGTTTTTCCCATTTTGAAATCAGTTGAATTAATCATATCAGTCGAATCAGGCATTGCCATGAAATTTGAGTGCACACACGTACGGGAGTAAAACGAAAATTAAAATTAAGCAGCAAAATGGTTTCAAATGTGTTATGCCAGCAAAAATAATTTTCCTTGGCGCCCAATCTTAACTTTGAACACTGCTCTTAACTTTGCAGAAAATTGTGAGGTGTCAGTTCTAATCTTGTAAAAGTTTGTAGGAAAGAGCAAAAAGGACCTAAACAAGAATGTCTACGAGCATTGTGTCGCACCTGCACTAAGTTAAAGTAATGTCAAATACTAAGTTTCATACTAAGTAATTGTAAGTAGTGTGTGGTGTCATTTAGCACTTGTGGTGTCATTAGCATCTGTGGTGTCATTAAGCAGGAGTGACATCTAGTGTCAATAGTTGAAATTAAGTTTTCTGTCTAAAAGCAACCAAGCAAGCAAGCAAACAAACAGACACGACAGTCAGAAGATAAGTCGTTCTGCTTCAGCAGCAGGAGGACTTAAAATGTAGCTAAAACAGGGATTTACCATTAACCAACAACTGTATTTATCTAAATAAGCTATCCACACACATATGATCATTTTACCAATCCCTACCTAATTCAGTCTTTTAATCAAGATAGCAAAAGGAAAACAGCAAGTCTGTGAATGTCCAACAATGAAAGGAATCATGAACAACGTCTGTTATTACAGAAATAAGTCTGTATGTTGGCTAGTGAGGGAATAATTGACAGCTGAAAGATGAATGGTTCTTGCGGAAGCTATTCTTAACTTCTTTACTAAACAAGAAAGTGTCCCATTAACATTTTAAGGCAATACCGATCACGGCCCTCGTCCTTATTCCACGTGCTGCCTGAGGAAGTGGGGGGGAGGGTTCCACCTTCAACCTGGGTCCCACCTTGGACGTGTATGACCTACCGTGGACCTGTCCCCTCTCGTACTACGTACGTGCCCGGTAACTATTCACACAATTAGTAATAATCTAGATCTTGCTCAGATGAAGAATGACTGAACAATGAACAATCGTCAAAAAATCAGTTCTTGACATTTTAATTTAATATTATTCATTAATGTAAGTTTCCTTTAATACGTTATCTGCGCACCAGACTCATTTGATGGTATTTTCCTGTCTCGTACATTATCTATAGATTAAAAAAAACGCCAATAAAACCATGAGAAGAGCCACAAGTTGGAACGATGGTAAAATGTTAAAAACAATTACTGAGAATCGTATCACATTACAACCATATTAACAGACTTTCCACACGATCTCTCCTTTTCGGCATGATCTACAGCGTGACATTCGTCTCAACCCAGCCTTGATCTTTTCATTTGATTCCCTGATATATAATAAATATCTTGTTCCACACAAAGAACATTCTTGTCCATTTTTTCTGTGTAAAACAGCCACAGGCAGCCATCAAAGGGTTTTTTTTTAATATGTCATAATAGCTGTTGTGTGGCTTTGGGAAGAATCGTACATGAAAGGTCAGGCCATCGCAAGAAACTGACATTGGGATACGAGATGTATTCCAAGCGCTGCTGCAGGATCAAAGTGTACATCTATGCAAGTGCCATGACTTGTTTCCCAGGGTCTTAATTTGCAAAACTGCCACCAATCCACTTTAAATTTTCGTGTGTGAGAACTTGGGTTCAAAGAAGATGTTTCTCATAAATTCTTAAAATTTCGTTTTCTGAATTCTTGGGAGACAAACGGAAAAATTGGTTCACTGTGACCATTGTAATGTTTCATCCTGCCTGTAGATATACTATTGTCGAAGTATAATTTTATAATAATATTCGAACTTTAAACTTTACAGATTATCACTGGTACTAGACTGTCAGATGTTCTTGGAAAAGTACCCAATGGACAACCAAACCTGTAACCTTATCATCGGAAGCTGTAAGTTCATAGTGATAACAAGAGAACTACACGTCAAATAAATTACCAAAGAAATGTTCGACAATGATGTATTTGCTGTCTCACTTTGTTCTAATTATCTGGCTGATATTCATCGCATAATTTGCTTTTAATATCCTGTTGTCGAGAAGTTATATTTGTTCGATAAATACTTGCAGAACAGATTTACTCCGTACTAAATCAGGTACTCATCGTGTCAGAGAAGAATTCACGAAATAATTTATTGACAGTATTAAGTCAAATCATTCGATGTTTCTGAGAACAGAAGGAATTTAAATGCAACGCGAAATACCTTCTTGTAAATGAAAATTCACTTGTACCATGTGTAACCGTTTATTTCAGATGGTTACACAACTGAAGAACTAGATTTCGTTTGGCATCCTTACAAGACTCCACTGAAAATGAGAAGTAACCTGGTATTACCTGAATTTGAAATTACTGGAAGCTCTGCAAGAAACTGTGATGCAAATTTTACCACAGGTACAAAATTCTTTCTTGATTAGGGACCAGAAAGGGCTGAATATCAACATAAAGTCAATTCTAAATGACATCAGCTTCTGAGCTAACAAAAGAGTTAGGCCTGCGGTGCAATAGGCAGCGCAATTCATCGAGGCTTCACCTTCTCATATGTGATGATAAATTCAATATGGATCATTGGTTGGTATTGGTTTGGAAGGATTTGCATGGCCATGAATCCAATCCTCGATGATCTATAAATGGGAAATGATACCATTCAGTGATTTCAGTGGCACATGAATACATATATAATATCAAATGATTGTAAACACGTGAATTCACTTCATTCAGGACCCTGTACTAACCCATGTAGATCTAGTCATAGAACCATACGTCATGAGCAGAATTAGGTTTCAAATTATATTTTTGCAAAACGGGAACAGAAAAGAAGCTGAAATGTTCCAATGTGCGGTGTGTTTGAAGAAGATGAAAGCAAATGAAAACTAGTTGATTTATCAAATGTCGCTTTAAGTGTTAAGTATTATGTTGTCATGTCATTAGTTTAGTATTAAGCTTTAACGTAACACGATACAGCATACAATGCGCATATCATATTCAAGGAAACTGTAATCAATTGATTCCTATTCTAATGGACTAATTCATTTCCAATGAATACATTGGGGGTATTACTTTTGGAATTCCAACTGACCCACAGGGATTCCCTTTTGAAGTTGCATTCTAATGAAAAGTAATTCAGACAGTGGACTTTTTTCAACCCAAGGAGACGATGTGCACCTTGTTTCACCTTATGAAATGCGGAAACGTCGCTCTTATCTGCTTGGTGCTGTGCAATGCCGATTATTGCATCTAAAAACTGTTCCTAAAATCATGTACAGAAGCAACTTTTTTATCCCAATACATTAGATGGATATGAATGAAGTAGTCCAAAATAATCTCTGAACCAAATTACAACGTGTTTAGAGAAAGCAATACAAACACGATTTACTTTCGGAGGCTGCTGTTAAGTAGGAAATGAATCTGGTACAAGCTGCTTCACGCAGAGAATTGTAAACACTACAATGTCTTCCATTCATGCTGTCGTGGCGAGTTACATGTGTTTACAAAAATGACAATTATGCCATTCGGGTGCAGTAACGAACAAAGTGAATGTTAAGAAAAGCACAGCTGTGATTACACTGAGAATCATATTTGCATCACTTATGTTTCCCATTTTACATGCCATAATTCACAATTTTTCTGCCAGGATTGCACAACACTGTAGTCTAGATAAATAAATACCAAATTTTAAGCCCATATTTCGTTGAAGAACCACAGAGTTCTCCAAACTACTTATTTTAGATAGAGTTCTTGCTGACTAGCTGATATTCATTGATATATCCATAACATCTGTACCAAAGCCACACAAGAATGCTCATTATACGCTTTTAACTAGATCGTTTCCTTTGATGTTGTCGAAATGTAACCACTTTCAGGCAATTTTGCGTGTCTGGAGGCCGTCGTTATTATAGAACGACAATTTGAGTTCTACTTGCTGCAAACCTATATTCCAAGTATGCTGATTGTAATTTTGTCCTGGGTAAGCTTCTGGATTGACATAGACGCTGTACCAGCCAGAATTACCTTGGGATTACTTACAGTGTTAACAATGACAACACAAGTAAGTTTGGAGGAACATCCAGATTTATGCATGCTGTCAGGTGATGGATAATTATGCTACCGTTTCTTTCAAAACTACGATGTACCTCACTTCCATGAATCTTCCATGAATGTTCTCAAAGCACGTCAATTGTCAATGTCCTGATAAAATAGCATGAAAACGTCCCAATGGAATTTGTGAACATTAAATTATGTCATACTATGAGACCTTGGAACTTAATAGTACATTGCTGTTTGGGGAAGAAACTAATTGTTCCTCTCCAGAAAGAATACGCATGTTAATAAGGTAAGATTTGTTAAAGCGCTTGTGTCGATGGTTTGATGTTGCATGCAGCATTGTGTACAAGTAGGCATCATCGCTTACATAATGTGCAGCATGGAAATCAAAGTAAAATTTTTTTAAATGTTTTCGAATGTTTCTAATCTGCTGCACACATGTGAAAGGTGATACTTACTTCTAGAATCCTAGATGGTACATAGCCACAGGTCATGTCCACCAGAGCGCAGCACCCAGCTGTTTTACGAACCCACACGTTCCAGCGTATAAGTGATCTTTCAGGTGCATTTGCGTGTCTTGAGGCTGAAATAAAAATCGAGAGACAGTTTGAATTCTACCTGTTACAAACCTACGTTCCAAGTATTATGATAGTGATTCTGTCGTGGGTGAGTTTCTGGATTGACATCGATGCGGTGCCTGCTCGGATCACACTGGGACTACTTACAGTCCTGACAATGACCACACAGGTAGGTAAAACAACATCAAATTACTGGTGAGAGAGATGATACACTTCCTGATATGCGTTCTTAACGATAAATACGCTGCATTTTACTGCATGGAAGGACAATGGGATACACTATCAATTGCTACTGAAACTGAGTGTTAACACGTCATTCAACAAAGACTGCACCAAATACTCCTTCGGGATTATTTCCCTGCTTCTGATATAAGCTACCGGTAGTAAACGTCTTTTTCATTGACATCCTCTTTTACGATTTTTTTTCTAACATTCAGTTTCAGCGTACGAATTGATTGCATATTGATTCTTTGATAGATAAATGTTAATAATTCTGCAACCTACTTCATGGCATGTACTCTCTCACTATGATCAGTAAAAATTTACTACGGTATTGTATGTGCTTTTGTATACAAACATTCAGAGATAAAATTCAGAGACGATATGTAAAATTTCTCAATTTCTTCTTAAATTGCTAAAGGGACAAACGGTAACAATGCCCTCTGGTGTTTAATCACTGGAAAATTTATCTCGAGCGTTTTGATGACTTCCAACCAAATGTTACTAAATTTCTTCCAGTTGTCAAGTCAGGGTTGTGGTATTTATTGCTGTAAAGTGCAAACATGTACGGACATTCCCCTTTGCAGGCATCCAGCATATCAGATAGACTGCCCCGAGTATCATATGTTAAAGCCATAGACGTATGGATGGCAGCATGTCTTGTCTTCGTATTCTCTGCTCTAATTGAATATTCTGGTGAGAAACTTCAAACAAATTTCCCAAGTGTTACGTTATTCTCTTGTATAAGTATCTCAGTAAAAAATTGAGTTTTCATATTTTCTTCATAACATTTTACAAGAGAAGCAAGCCCTTTTCAATGCGTCCGGCAAGATACGGGTCATTAAAATAGAAAACTACGACGTCATATGAAAAAGAAAAACTGCAAAGTAATTCTGAATAACAAAGTTTGTTCTGTCAACAATTTCACCCAATTTTATCCCACCATAAGTGGCAAAATGGTCCAGCTGAAACTGTCATGAATTTGATAAAATAGGCTCAAACGCCTAAGCGCTACCATTTCACTTTGCAGCTGTTAATGTGCTGTACAGAAGAAGAAAGAACAGAATGATGCGGAAATATGGTATATCTTACGATGAAAATGGATCGAATGAAGACCATGAGGAATACCAGCCTCTGTCGCCAGAATCACAGGGGCGAGAACAAAAGTCCTCTAATGGTTTACCTTTGGTAAAAACGCTTTTCATTCCTTAAATACATCTCATACACAAGTGTATGCTCCACGTACTCATCCCTTGATAAAAAGTGACAGAACTCATACAGAATTTAAGTTCGTAACAACAGAAATCCTACCGCCTTCGTCACTTCCTTTTGAGAGAAGAGTTCCGAGTTCTAACTTATCACTTGCTATTTCTTTTGTTTTAAGGTTGTAACAGTTCGTATATTTTCCAAAAAATGGGACATGATTGAATAAATGTCGATGCTCTTGTCTTCACCCTTGTGCAGTCTTACTCGGTGAATTAAAAGGCACAATTTGTTTTCTTCTGTACAATTTCAGTCAGTAGATGGTGAAGTACGAAAGCGGACAGAGGGGAAGGAGAGCACCGAGGGCCTACCCCGAGCCACCATGGTTACTCTCTCAGGAGGTGCAGCATCATATCCAAGAAAGCCCAAGCCACAAAACAGATTATGGAACAATGAGGCTTTACTAGTTGATGTAATGTCAAGAATAGGCTTCCCCTTAGCATTTGTTGCCTTCAACCTCATATACTGGATTTACTATGTGTATATCGTTGTATGATGAGGCTGTTGGCAAGATGCCAGGTTCATTTTAACAATGTTGGCTCTTAGCCAAATGTCTACTGTTTGAAGTTGACAACAGAAAAGCACACAGCTACAAATTATGAGACACAAGTGACTCATCTGCAAAACCGAAGCGTTTACATACACATTTATTACCTGCAAAAAGCAAAATACTGCTTAAATACATTCATATTTTCTACAAATACCATTTGATCTGATATGTTAGAGATAGACGTGGCCTTTTTATCATCCGTTGACGTAAATAATATGAAACAAGTTACATCCAACAATAATAGGTTGTACTCAGAAGTACCACAGAGATAAATAGATACAATCATGTCCCAGAATTGACATAACCCGTTCTACGATAGAGAGACGTTATCTACCTCTAAGCTATCATCACAAGTGTACATACCTTTTTCTGCTCATAAATGTACTTGTAAATACAATGTCACCTTCCATAAAGGACAAACGTGAAATGAACAAAATACGTACCTATCCCATTTCCATAATGAAATTGTGATCATCAAATGGTGTTAACATGCACATGAATAGTATGTTCTCACTTCGATGTTCTTGCCTATCCCTTGCCTCCCAATGGTGTTTAAGTAAAAGTGCAGTGGTTACCTTGGTTCACGGTTTCTATTTCCTTGTATAATTGTTGGTTTTGTGATGTGAGGTTTGAGCGTTTAACCAAGTCTAAAGTAGTAGAAACACGTGAACCTAGGTAATAGATGCATGCACAACACTGATGTTGGATATTAAAATACCTTTTCTGC
Organism: Haplosyllis leylae; assembly: GCA_038406175.1. NCBI lineage: Eukaryota > Metazoa > Annelida > Polychaeta > Phyllodocida > Syllidae > Haplosyllis > Haplosyllis leylae. Next base: position 8,615 of record JBCAUG010185896.1, on the reverse strand, counting down.
TGTAATTCAATAACCAAGAATGAAAGGTATATCATATGGTGCGCGACCCCAGTCCGATAACTGTGTTAATTCCTGTTGGCGCGAAAAGTCTTGAGTATCCAAGAAAACTATTGCTCAAACCTCATATTTGAGAGTAGGGAGACCAGCTTGGTAGCACGAAGGTCGACAAAGTTTTGCGCACAGAATGTGTGCACTATTGAGCCGACATAGATCTAGTGCTACTTTATTGTTAGAAAGCATGCTGTTATATCACGTATTTTTATATTTTTCTGTCTGTGGGTGAAAATGTCTTGGACTATTGTCTTATGCTTCTTTATTCTTTTTCAAGAGTTTGTTTTCTAGATATACTATCTTTCTTCATGTACTCTAGATCAATTTTCATTCACTGTAAATAGAATCATGAGGCATTTGTAACATAAAGCACTGTAGATACTATTATGATTTCATTTGTTATAATGTACCTGAGAATGTACTCTAAAATAATTATACATATATCATCACCGTGTTCATGTAATGAAAAGAAGGATAATAAAATATTCGGCGTCTATGAAAAGATAAACTACACAAAATGTCAGAAATGTTAGAAATTGTTTGCACTTTTAAAAAACGATTTTTTCTACCATCCATGCGCCAATTACTTGTGCATTGACTAAAAAATTTGGATATGTGCTATATTTTCAACATAAAACATATTTTGATAATAACATGAATGGGTTTGTTCATTCCTGATAGTGGTTCTAAAATATTATACTAAACTTCACAAAAATGTTGTGACCAAAGAATATTATTTGATTGATTTAGAAGTTTATTTCTGTACCTGAATGTTTCACCAGTTATATTGCACTTTTTCACGTAAATTAAAACCGTGAAAGACTGAAACGTGAAAAAATAGAACAGGTGTCAATTTTTTCTTCGCGAAATGTTGAAGCAGACAATTAACATTTGAAAGCAAAACAGGCAACCGAGTCACAAATACAAAAGGACATGTTTCAAATTAAATCAAACATGTCTTACTGTTTTGTATTGTTTATTGTATATCATACTTTTATTAAAGCAATAAAGAAAGAAACGTAGTACCTGGGAGTTTTACCTATTGCGCTTACTGACAACTGCTACTCAAAGAAATTTTTTCACAATGATTTCATATTTCATGTGTATCTGTCCCGAGTAAACTTAATTTTCACGTGTTTACCTCTAAAATTATAATCAAGAGAGACACATAATCAAGAGAGCTGCTCACAAATATTGATGATGATAACATAATGTGTTGAAATCTCATAAAATAGAGGCAACATCTTGATGTATTAAGTTTTGTAAAAAGTCATTTACAAAGTAAAACTCTGTTTTATCCCAGATAGATGGCTACCAGGCAAATTGGGTTAATCTCAACAAGCTGTAATTTGGTGTATTAATTGATACCTGCATACAAACTTTAAAATTTGAAGTTACAAGTGTGCGTAAGAAAAAATGTGTGTGGCTGCTACTTCAAAATATTTTTAAAACCATTGGCCTTTACTTGACGTACAAACATTGTAGAGGAATTTTGACATCAAGATCCCTAAGTGGGAGATTGCAGTATCTATGTGTCTTCATGTAAACTCTTTCAAAGTTCTTTTGGAAATTTTCGACGAGCAACTATTTTTATTTGACATTTCTGAGGTTCTGAATGTACCTTTCTGATTTTAAAAATAAATGACATCACATTATCAGGTGATTCGAACAACTAATTGAACCGTGATGAAAAAGAATTAATGAAAAGAATTAAACAAAGCGAAGGAACTTCACTGATGACATTCGGTTGCACGCAGTCAAAATAAAAAGCGCGGACCCAAGTGGATGAAAGCTGTGGGGCATAGCAGAACAGGGTCCAAATTATTCTGGTTGAAAACAGGAATTCAACCAACTAGGTGACCTTTATGCTGAGGTCACCATTTTGTGTCAATTTCCAATGCATTTTTCCCGAAAACAATGAGAGGATTCTCAAAAGTCAGAATACTCGACGAAAACCATTGCTTCCAGACAAGAAATAAACTGATCAGACCAGATATATAAACTAAATTGAGACAACCATTGTAAACAAGACAATAGGCAGTCCCTGCAACCAGCGTCGCCATTCATTTGCATGGCTTTCCACATGTCTTGTTTGTAAAATGGATGTCAGGTAAAAGTAAATACGTCAGAATGGACAAAAGGTCCATCCTTAATCTCGTCATAGGACTCTTGTCCCTTTGAACCTTTCTTACAGTTCTATCTGGCTTTCCTGAATTGTGATTCATCAAATAGGCCTATATTTCCAGTTCGTAGGCAAATGTAACTTCCTTCAAGAAACCTATTCTCATTTTTAACATTTTCTTGTTTATTAACAATATTTCGTTGTATCTGTGACAGATTGTCTGGCCCATTTAATTGAAAATGTCGACAGGATATAAATTTCGTCTGCTTTTTGTGAAAAGACTCCCTACTTTTATGCCAGTTCGAGAGTAGACAACTTTGTTTGTATCTCAGTGAATCCAGCAGCCATATTAGTTTCAAACGCTCGTTGATGATTTGTTAAATGTTAAATGGTCTGGGCCACTTACTCTCCTTATCAATAACGAACTTGAAAGGGCTAAGATATCTGCGTCCATGCTTTTGTCATAAAATCTAAGATAAAAACTGCCTCCAATTTAATTAATACTGATATATTAAATTTCATTTCAGCACATTCGGCGAAAAGTTTAGAGAAGATATAAAAATACTGGTGGTATGTGAACCTGACTACACAATCCATTGGCTAATTTTCAAAAGGAAATCGATGACAAGGACGACATAGGCCATGTTCCTCTCACACCTCGGTCACTCTTCTTGCTTCTTATGCCGAGATGCCGAATTATGTACAGAATATCAACACTTTTGGTTGCAAATAACCGGTAACAGACCGCGGATTTCTCAGACTAAGTCAGAAAGCGCCCTACAAACAAGGAAGATACCATGTTCTTTTGGCTCTTCAGCCCCTGTTCTCCCCTTGGATCCGTCAATGATTTCCATTCGGAATAACTGAGCAAAATGACAAATGTATCCAGAAATAAAGTTCTTAATCTAATATTTATCAAGTTCCATGATTATTTCAATTAGTTTCGTCCCCAGTTCAAATTCTTCTGAAGGGCTTCATACATCAAATGACAGTTGACAGTTTGGCTCTGTCCACTAACTGTTCCTAACATAGTAAAACCTTCAAAGAATACCATTGTCAATGGTGATCAATCATCATTTGTGCCTCATGACTCGATCTTTTGATATCAACCACACAAGGGATTTGGTTTTCACATCAAACCCAGAGATTTGCAAGATTTATCAGTGGTCTTGCTCTGAGATTAAAGGATACCCATATCCAGTATTTTTTGTGATTTCACTGCCAACAAATTTATTTATTATGGACTTTCCTCGTATTGGATCTTTCAAACAGCAGAAAGGCTGTAAACTTTACATTCTCTTTCCTGGTTCGTGCTTTAGGATGAGTTTGCGCTTTAGGACGAATTCGCGTGGGCTCGTTGGTCCTGTTTTGAAGTAAACAGCGGTAATTGCACCCCTCTCCCCAACTGCAAGAAAATTTTCAATCAGTCAGTGAAAGGTGGTGAAATACAAGACATTTACATTTAGAAGTGTAAGAATATTATTCGAGCAACTTCTGGCAGCTTCAACCGCTAAACTGTTAAACCATGTGATCCTTCCAAATGGGACTAATTAACTACAATAAAACAAGTTTACCCATTAATACTTAAACTAAGTATTTTAATTTAGTCACGTACCAGGGTTCCTTATCCTATCTTCTAACAACTTTAATTTGAAGCGTTCTTCTAAATTACATTTGCAACATAAAACATTTAATGTTTTCTGCGTCTTAAATGACACAGTGGAGACTTACAACTTCGGAAACTTCGTGAAGTCTTGTCGGGTGAATTTGAAATTAAATACTTCATAAAGTTGTAATGCTTAGGTGCTTCCCGTTGATGTATGGCCATTATATGGGCTTATCTCCTGCAGTAATGAAAGAATGGGATCCCCCAAGGTAAATTACCATGTCTCTGAAAGTCATTTAACTCTCAAAGATCTCATTTCTTTGTCTAAATGACAAATTACAAATGTAAAGAAACCTTAACACTTGGCACTACGCAGCGGCACGTAAAAGTGAGGATGATGGATTTTGATGTCCTTTTAGCATCGTTAAAATGATCAAACATGCATCTCTATCCCACGCCCAAAGAATTCCACTCCGCGAGGAAATACTTAGTATGGCAAATGTAAATAACCACCCACCTAATTTTGGGTGACTCGTAAGAGTCACCTTAGTGGTTGATTGATGGTTTTTGCCCCAAAATTTTGGGCCCACGGTGGGGACCTATGAAGGCCTTTTGCGGCTCAGTGACTATACATGGGATGATGGTTCTATTTGCAGGTGGTGGGGACATCTAACCACTATATGTTGTAATCAAAATTATTTTTGCCGTAGGTAGTGGGGACCCTAAAACCCAGTATAGAATGTGCTTCGCTCCCCTTTGCCCCCTTCACTCCCTATGCCCCCTTTTGCTCCCTTTGCCCCTTTGCTCCCTTCACTCCCCTTTGCTCCCTTCACCACCCTTTGCCCCCCTTCGCTCCCCTACCCTCAATAGGTGGTGGGGACCTAATGATTTCACACTGCAGGTGGGGGGGGGCCTTTAAAACCTAGCACCTAATCATTTGGGGGAGGTGATGGGGAACCCCTGCTCAATTTTTTAAAATTTTGGGTGTGAGTGTGGGAGGAGGTGCAAGGGTGTTAGTATGAGAGTGTTAGAGGAGGTGTGAGTGTGGGAGGAGGTGTGAGTGTGGGAGGGGTGCAAGTAGGAAAGAAATTGCTAGTTTATCGAATGAGTGAGATGGATCTTTGTACTAAATGCTGTTTGGAGTAACTTTCAAGCAATTTCAGGCTATTAGCAGCCAAATTGAAGAGATTGAATTCGGTAGTTTATCAAATGAGTGAGATGATCTCTGTACTAAATGCTGTTTCTAGTAACTTTCAAGCAATTCCAGGCTATTAGCAGCCAAATTTAAGAGATTCAAGGCTGAGCATTCGCAGCCCCAAATATATTTGAGGCCCGGGCCACGAATAGCCCTGAACACCTGGCTGCAAATAGATTTGAGGCCCTGGCCATGAATAGATTTGAGGCCCTGGCTGCGAATAGATTCAAGGCCCTGGCCGCGAATAGCCCTGAATACCCAGCTGCGAACAGATTCAAGGCCCAGGCCTCGAATAGCCTTGAATGTATTCGAGGCCTTTTGCCTTCACTCCTGCCTTCACTCCTCCTCCTTTGAGTATAAATAGAGATGCAGCCTGCAATTGAAAAATGCCCTGAATAGAGCCTTGAAAAGGGGCATTGAATAGTCTTGAATAGGGTATTGAGTGTAGCCTTGAATAGTGCCTTGAATAGGGTCTTGAGTGTAGCCTTGAAAAGTGCCTTGAATAGAGCCTTGAAAAAAGCCCGGAATATAGCCTTGAATGTAGCCTTGAATGAAGCCTTGAATAGGGCCTTGAATAGTGCCTTGAACTTAGCCTTGAAAAATTGCCTTGAATATTGCCTTGAATATAGCCTTACAGATTCATGGCCTTAATCGGGGTTTCACTGCCTTTTTCGGGGTTTCGCGGCCTTTTCGGGGTTTCACAGCCATTCACGGATTCACGGCCGACGAGGGGAGCGAACGAGCCACCGCGCACGTGAAACTTTCACTGCCTGATATTTTATCATTAAACTCTCGGGTTCAGGTATCCTGGTTGAAAAATAAAACTTGACCATTTCATACTCAAACGAAATGAAACTTCACAAAGTAGTGCAGTGTTCTGACATCAAGGCTATCTACGATTTAAAAATTAGAGATTGTGGAATACAAACGTGGCATGTTGTGATGTGGTGTTCCCCGTTTTTTAGAGGAAAATTAATACACAATTCCCTTTTCAGACAAACATCAACAGAATATTGTATCAAAGCACACAACGAACATGTGTTAGCAAAGTATCATCGTTACCGCACGGATTCCCCATCCAATCCCAGACATGAATGGTGATTTGTAACCGACATGAAACGGGACTGATTTTGGTGATCACAGTAAAACTTTAAAAAACTGCCAAACCACTGATCTCTATTAGAACTAAGGAGTTCATTTAGTGACAATCCTAGGAAAAACATGAATAATCTTGTGGTCACTCTGTTACCTATTTTAACTGCAAACAAGGTTACAACAAGATCCCGTTGGAATGTTCATATTGTTATTTAGAAGTGAATAAGAAAGTACCATTGATCTATTTTTTTAAGAGCACTGTACTTTTCTTCACGGTGACAGGAATTCACAGAAAACCAAACCCAGTTCCAACAGCAAATTTATGGGTTTTTTTGTTTTTGTGACCAAAAAGTGTAACTGTGTTTACTGTCAACGTAACTATTTCTTTCCTGTATTCTAGGTGATATCTTGACCGACATTAAATGTGATCACAAAGATAATCTATGTTTATCTGGTACATGATGGAACTAATACAACTTCAACATTCCCTTTTAGCTTGCATTTGAATCATTTTCTTTGTCTTCGTGAGATACATTGGTCTGTTAACATTGTTACCAAACGAAAAGCTGCATCATCTGTTTTTCATACTAAAAGCAGATCACCTCTTTTAGTAATGAAGCTATGTGCATGCACAGAAATGTACGATTTTGCGGAAACACGTACAGCCGTTTTCTATCAAAATCGAGGTCAGGAAAATAGTTTTCAAATTGCTGGCGAACAGCTTCAGAGAAAGGGTGATTCCAATGAGGACTGTCACACAGCCAGGCAACCTGACCTAAATAAACATCAAGTTGTTTGAACGATAGATTAGGCTTAATTGACTGCAAGCCGAACAATGACCCATGATGGAAACTCCCCACTCATCAAGCTGTACGAACCTCAATTTCTAGGTAAATCTCTAGTTTATTATCGAGAAGTTAAAAAAGTTAACGTTTCATTTAGTTCAATCAGAATTGACATCTGTTTACATCTTTATCTCAAATGAAACAATACTGCATCATCTGCAGAAATTGACATGCCAGACCATTAACCACAAATTTACTTTCTTTATCAGTACTCTCCTCTTGTTTCAATACTATCAAGTTCGTGATTTGTGTCCACAAAATCTTTTTGTCTCCAAAAAAAAAAAGAAAATCTTTCAAAACTCAATGTTCCCTGATATCACTGGATGTCATGGTCCGCAATAGGTTGTTCCAATCGGCACTTGTTATCAACTTACATGAACTACTAGGACCACAATTTAACAAGAAAAAAGGGAAACTACTGTGTTAAAATTATAGTGAATATGGGAACTATTTTGGATGAAGAAAATATTGTGCACAGCAAAACGTGAACTTAGGTTCCGCAATGCCTGGACTAAATGCATCAGTGTTCCTCTCTTGCATCAATGATCATTTCATTGTCATCTCTATAGCATTACAGTTTCTACTACCTCACATGTTGAACGGTTAATGAACCGACATGTGGGAAATATCATGTGCGAAAACAATACTGTCCAAGACAATTGGCTGACACCATCTCAAGTTCCCAGGACACTGTACTCAAGTGAATATAGGTTCGTACCAATCAAACTTTCACTCAATCCATTTCCTTTTCCAAGGAAGATCTATCAAATTGGAATCGTTATCAATAGCTCCGATCTTGGTCTTTGATATCTGCCCACACAAATCTTGACAATGTCTGTTATTTGATGGGGCAAAACTGACAGATTCATTTCACTCCATAATCCCATTTGAAAGGCAAGTTAACAGTCCAGGAATATAGAAATACCTCCCCCTTTCAGTGATCAGTTAGTTCCAATACCTTGTTATCAATACAATTTGTAATGGGAATGACAAGACACAAAGGACTTGTACTTTTACCATCTATGTTGGCGGGTAGGTAATATTTTCAGTCATATCTGTCCAGCATTTGAACTGCTTGATGGAGGAATTCCACTGTTGTATGCAGATACAGGCTTACAATACCTAAGTCAAAATCATCTCAAGATCAAGGTGACACAATATCAAAGTCACATCACGGTGAAATTTTTAAAATCTCTTTCTTTGTTTATGTTTTTTACCAGCTAAAGGTAATTCCAAGATAATGGTTGCTCACTGTCAAGGTATTTTCCATGGCACAGCGCACAACCGTTGCCTGAACAGCAACATTGGCCAAAGTGATCACCGAACAGACTACCAGTTATGACGTCAGGCTCTAGGATTGTCAGTTCAGATCCTGAAATCCTGAGAAATCCTCCAACTGCACTCTGACATCGAGATGAAATTCTAAAATTACATTTTACAGCAATAAACTCACTGATATTCCATATTTACACAGAACAGTCAGTAAACTTATTTGAAAAACAAGAATTCTTATCAGAATTGTGTCGCGCCCTATCTGATTATGTGTTGTAATTTGTTTTAGCTAGGTAGATGATAGAGATAAATTTATTAAGATATAAAGACTTAAAAAAGTAGGAGAGATAATGAAAAAATTTGAACTCAAAACTTTGAACCACACTCTCGACTCAAATTTCTGAAAAATTTCTCAAAAAAATTTTGGTT
>JBCAUG010185786.1:0-19709 GCA_038406175.1 Haplosyllis leylae | reverse complement strand
CATATTTCAAGATTTCAATGTACAAATAGATTAGAAATGACAAAAAAACATATGCTCAAAAATTTCTGACTATTGTTGTTGTTGTAATTTTATCCTATTATAAATAGAAATCTTGAAATATGGCCACGACACTCGGATCACAACACTAATATACAATTTTTAGTACAAGAATTAGTTTTCCAATATCACCAGTGGAGGCTGCACCCCTCAAAATATGAAATCCCATAGACTACTATTGTGAAGCCTTTGTCAGAAATTAGTGATATCTCCGTTCTTAGTCAGAAATTTTTGCTGTTTCTTCAGGGTGTATCTGGGGGAAATTGAAAGAAAACCAATGAGCTACCGGATGAAAATTCTTTGGCAGCATCAAGCAGCCCATTTTTCAGTGTCCAAAATTCTTTTTTTTGTTTTCAGAAAGGTAGTATTTGTAATCTCTGAGATTTGTTATCTTACTAATACCTGGGTAGTGTTTTAATTTTTTAACAGAATAAAATTATATCTATCTTAAAATGACTGCATTTTATCTGTTTAGAGTTGTCTGCGGATTATTTCTCATGGCAGTTTTATCGTCTACAGCCTATGACATCAGGAAAAGGATGTTTAAGCAACAGCAAGGAGCTATCGGTGACAAATCAAATCCAGACCCTGTCAAATTGACAAATCTACAACCAATTGGATCTCAAATGACAAAGAACGGTGAAAAAGAAATAAATAATGGCACCTTGCAAACCACCGAAGGACAATCGATGCAAAAGCAAACTAATGTTTACATCGTTGAGGTAAGTGGTTTCTTTCATTTTTCCTTCTTTTTAGACGTTATCAATCTCGTAATGACACAAGTGGTTTTCCTGTCCAATGTTAATGTGCACAAAGTTGGTGCATTTCTCATAATTTGCCAATCTAAAACTTTTAAATTTGTAGGAAGATCTATCTGGGAAGAAAGTCAACTCAACTAGTGTTTCAATAGGCAATGAAGTTGCTCAACATAGAGACAGCAAGCAATGTACTTTTCTATTAACTGATTTTGATCTATTTATTTGGCTTATCATCATTATCTCTTGTCACGTCGCTGAAATATATTGACGATTGACATTGACATGCAGTACTTCTCATTGGAAAATGGTTCTCTCGCTTTAACCTCGTTCTACTTTTTGTAAATATGTTCTTTTTATGAAAATTAAGTGTTCATTAAATATTTAAAGACGAGATAGATCACCAATTCCCTCATCTGAGCTCATTTGGCTCAAGGCAAAAATATAACATCAACATGTAACTTATTGACTAAAGATGGTACATCTTGCATTGAATACATTTTTTATGTCTTTGCAGATATTAAAGGTGAAATTTTTGAGTCATTTTCGGTGTTATCTAATGGCGAGAACATGATAAAGACGGACTCTACGCCTCAGGGCATGGAGTGCCTCAACGCGACGAGAGTACTCACCATGGGATGGGTTGTTCTCGGACACACGGCACTGTACACTCTGAATTACTCTGGTAAATTTATAATTTCAACTGTAAATTGTTGTTTAGATCAATGGAGAGAAAGACGAATCCAACGCACAAGAAATATCACCATACTATGTTGGTCCTCACGACTAAACGTACGATTTTACTAATGTGTGACTTTACAGAAAATAATATCTATTTGGCAATACATGGACAAAAGAGCTGGTCCTTCAACATCATATCCAATGCACACTTTTCTGTTGACACCTTTTTCTTTCTCAGGTAATCCCTATCACCTCAATACTTAGTATTGTCTTGTCACCAACTTTTACTATTTAGCTGATTTTGGGTTTTTACTGTCCTAAGCTCACTGCCAGTCACAAATGAACTTTTACCAGATTAATGAGGACAGCAAGAGTCATTTAATCTCAGGGGGTGACAGCAGTTGTTCATGGGTGTTAGTTCCTGCACTGGACCTATTGGAAGGGAGGAGTTGCTGACTGTACTAGATCTACTGGGTGTGGGGGTAGAATGATGGGGAGTTCACTAGAACTCCAGTATCTTCACAGTTGAGTGGGTGAGTGTCTCCACTGAAACACTTATATAGTCCATGAAGAATACAAACACTCAGTTTAGGCGCAGTCTTTATTGTTACCCCTGAGACTGGTTGATGTGAACATACATTGAGGATTGGATACAAAGGCACCAGCAAGCTTGTAGAATGTCCAAAGAACACACACTTGTAGAATCTGCCATTGTCTCAAAGTGAGGAGTTTTTGAGGGGGTAGACTAAAGTCTGTCACTATTACAGCTGCTTACAAGTTGTCGCACATGGAACACACATGTAATAGACACAAATGGCACAGATAGTACAGATGACACACAGTAGGGCACAGCTAAGAAATTGTGCAAGACAAAGACATTTATAGGCACAGGCATTACAATTCAGGAATTCAATTGATCTCCTCAAAGTTACATGTACAATCACTATAGAGTCTTTAGAAATGCATTTAAGTAACAGGTTGTGCATGAGGGGGTAGTGAGGGGGTGGTCCCCCTCAGGATCTGGAAGTATTGCCAAAACACCTAAAAGTGGCACAAATAGCCTAAAATGTGCAATTTAGCAGATCCTGGGTGAGGAGGTAGCTCAACTCCTCACAAATACCTGAGAAGTTCCTGCTGTTGCTATAATGACACTGAACACTCTGATGGTTATTCTGGAGGTCTTACTTTCATAGGGCGTGCCTCCCTTATATACTCAATACCTAACCACCAGAATATTAGTGCAACTACACAAAGTAGTTCCTACGAGGGGGTGGAAACATGGGGCATGACTGGTGATATCTAGTACCTTTTTATGGTTAACCTAGGTACTGGAACACACTAACTCTGTTTGCCACTAATTCCATCTCAATTGAACCAGTAGTTAATGCTGTGGGCCAGTCAGGGGGTGCATATGAATACAGTCTTACATGTCAGATGGTGATTGGTTAGACTCATCACGTGATTTGCTAATTGATTGGATATTCCCTGAGGGGGTGAATAGCGCATGCATGATTTGCATGTGATCAGCACATGTGGACTATGCAGAAACAACTGAGGGGGTAGCTGGGGGAGAATCAATGTTCTTTGGCAATTGGAAGCCAAATACACACACGGTTCACCTCCAACCCCTCAATCTCGCAATAGTGCATATTCAACCTGTTACAGTCTGTATTACACATTTCTTTGCCAACTACTATATTTTATTTGCAAAGGAGATTTAGAATAATAAATTTGTAGTGGGTTTTTGGTCACTTTTGGAGCATTGAAAGTGTTGAAGAAATACAAAGGAAGACTTAACTGGGGTCTCTTCTATTTGAATAGATATCTCAGGTAAGATATGATCCAAGGACCTGCAAATGTATTATTAAAATTACAGTTTAGTTATGTCCCCAAACACTTATTTCTTTTTTTTAAATACCTATTTCTTTCCACCTTCAGACTCACGCCTGTTTACATGTTCGTAATGCTTTTATGGCTGACAGTTGCCCTGCACATGGTACATGGGCCATATCAGGTTAGATCAGCAACAAATTGGGATCAACCATAGAAATATTGTTGATATTTGACATGAGATTTTATTCCATCTTTTTTTTTCAAAAATATTTTCCAGTCTTCAGATTTACATGATAGTAGTCAATGTGACAAGTACTGGTGGGCCAATCTTCTCTACATCAATAATTTTATTCCTGATGTTGCTGAAGAGGATCAGGTTTGTGTCTGAAGTTTTAAATCGATTTCAATCTCTTCTAATTTTCCCAATTGTCCAAGAGTCTGCCGACATTTGAACTAAAATTTCGAGATCACAAATTTGTAACTGAAACCGTGTAGTGTAATACACGTGGAAAGGTAAATCTCTGAGCCACTGAAATTCGTTGTATTTAGGTTCAGTCAAGCCCTAATTTTACACCGATACCAGATACCAGTTGCAACATCTTTTACCCTAATTCTTCTTAATTCTTATAAACATTAAATCTATTTAGACAACAAGTTTGCATACATTTTTCTTTTAACAGTGTTTTTCCTGGGCTTGGTATTTGGCTAATGATATGCAGTTCTACATTGTTAGTCCTATTTTTATTTATGCTTTGTACAGGTAATAAACAAAATACAAAAAATGTCAAAATTTAACCCGACTTGTTGCGAACTTTTTGCCCATTTTTTTTATCCATTTATACTTCTTCTTAGAAATAGAAAGATTGGTTATCCACTCGTTCTACTGGGAATATTGTCTCAGCTTTTAGCAGTCGGTATAATATCTGAAAAATATAACTTGAATCCAGTCACTCTCACTTTGTAAGTGAGAACTTCATTTCACTAGTTACATTTCTGTTGCTAAGAAAGCATTAAAATGCAATTTTATATTAAACAGGTAACTCGTGATTATAAACTTGTTCTAGTTTGTTCTTCTCCGCCTTTTCCAGTTCAGAATTCACACCAAGTGAAGAAGCCATTAAATACGGAGAGTACATATACCAAAGACCATATTATAGAATAGCACCATTTTTTGTGGGAATGCTCACTGCAGACATATATATCCTCACGAAAGACACCGTCAAAAGAAGAAACTCTACTGTGTTGAAGGTGAAGGAAATTAGAATTTTAGTTTGGAAAGACCTATCTGCCATAAACATTTGTGGTGCACTTTATACCCTCTTTCTTTTATTTCATATTTTGCCAAATTTTCTCAAAAATTCCAGAAAAATTGGGGGCATCGGTTCTTGATTCCCCGTCCCAAATCCGCAAATGACTCGTATTTGCAAACTGCAAATATTTTTAAAAATTAAAACATATTAAATACTTACGAATTAAAGGAATAATTTGAACACAATTAGGGAATAATTATCAAATTATAAATTATCTTTTGTCTACGAGTTTGAGTTGCATTAAATTGCACACCAATACCAGGTTTTGTTCCAAATATAGTATTCATAAAAAAATTTCAAACTTCACACACTAGGAATAAAAACGCATGTGATAGCATACACATTGTCTAACTGGTAAAGGTGTATCCTTCATTTTATGTATTTTTCCGTTTAAGGTTGGTGTAATCTTGGGTTGGGTAGTGTCCATTGCTGTAAACTGGGCTTTACTAATGGCACTAGTTTCTTACTATGAAGATGAAGTGTTGATGACACCGCAGTGGTTGGCTGAATTATACTTTACAGCAGGAAGAACGGCTTGGGCTCTGAGCTGCGCCTGGATCGTTTATGCTTGTCTAACTGGATGGGGAGGCAAAAAAAATCACATATTCATTCACACTTTCCATCCATACAAATAATAGTGATTGGTTTCTGTAGCATTTTTGAGATACTAAGATACATTAGACCCCCAATGCACAAACTTTCCTTTTCAAATGTGTTTCGGAGAGAAATCGCACTACACTGACACCAGAAAAGAAAAACCTTCTCTTGATTCAAAGTGATAATTTTAGGATCTAAAAAAATAGAACAAAAGACGCCTGTTTTCGTAATTTCAGGTCCAATCAATTGGTTTTTGTCATGGAAAATATGGGAACCATTGAGTAGACTTACATACGGAGTATACCTTTTACACCCCATTATTATGCATTTGTAAATCTACAACATGACAAATTCACCTTATCTGAACGACTGGACATTGGTATGGTTTTGTTTTTATTTTTCAGAATTAGTAAAATGATAAAAATGACCCGCCTCTTCCATTCCATATTTTGAATCAGATAACAAACTTCATAATTAATTTCTTCTCTCCTGACACAAATTTAACTGCAAAGTGAGAGAGTTTCTTTCCCCGTAAAAAACAGGTTCTTCCTGGACTGCCAAGTTGTTCGAAGTTACACAAGTTTAAGATGGCAGGTCGACATTACTTTTCATGGGTTGTAGATTGTGGGGTAAACTAACCCAAGGGAAATTTGCCGGTGAAATATTATTAGTGCGTTTGTAATGAGCGAACTGTTTCTTCTTTAGGCATTCATGTTTGCTGCTCATCTTGGCATAAGTTTTGGTTGCGCTACAATACTATTCCTCTGTGTGGAGATGCCGCTCTCAAGATTACAGAAACTGTTTTTGAAAAAATAATATCTGCTTCGGCTATGAGGACTCAAATTTGGGAAAAAGATGTTGCTTTTTTTTTTATCTCAGGTGAAACCCAAACATATCAGGCATTTGAGTTAAATTTGCTTCCACAAAAATTAAAATTGAGTTTTTTACATCACAATTTGACATGAGAGAATGAATTGCCAAAACAACTACCATTTTACTTATTCGCCTTTTTTCCTTATTCCTCTCCCAATATATTAATCAAATGTACTGGTTTATTGATATCCCATTAAATCAACCTATAATTTAAATATTTCTTCAAGAGAGAAAGGACAAGTTTTGGTGATAGAAACCTTGTAGTTTTCACAAACTTGTCGCTGCGGCTAATGCTTCGACAATGAAAATCACACATGGATGAACAGCCACAGAGCGAGTTACATAGTTTCAACGCTTTGCCCTGAAGTCAGGATTAGTTAACACAATGATTTGATGGCACCCTTCGATAAAATACAATTAAGGGCTATTAAATTGGGAAATTATCTTACAGAATAGATACAGGGTTTACATACATGTGTCATGTAAGGCCCAGCTCTGGTTGAAGGTAGATTTAACCCAGTCACTTAATTTGATCAATTCAGCGGATGCAACCGATTTTCAAACTTTGAATACGTTCATTTTCGTCCTATTTTCATCGGCTTAGTTAAGAAGTTCATTTCCTTAGGAAAGAATATCCATTTCATTGAATTCTATCTTTCAATTAAACTGGCAAACAAAATATCTATGTCTGCGGAGTAATTAAGGTCAATTCTTTGTTCATCATTCCTTGGGAGAGTATTTCTGAACTTTTAAAGTAAAATTTATTTTGTAAACAGTCGAAATATATATTCAACATCCTGTTTTAGATTTTGTTTAATGTTCTTTAAAATAGAGGAACAGTGCCAGCCCTTTTTGTAAAATTTTCGGTTGTTTTGGAAGTACATAAATGTAAAAGCATGAGAGTCGTTTAATTTGATCAGAGAGTAAACGCACATTCCTAGTTTTACGTAAGAGCCATTTAGAAAGTCTATAATTGCCTTTGAATGTATTTGATAAGAGGTATTTGAAAGTCTCACAAAGAGATGGAAACGAACAAATAATTTTGGTAAACAGAAGGAATGGTTTTGAAGTCAAAAATAGAGCTCATTTAAAGACATATGTCAAGAGAAAGTTTTTTTTAACCTTTTTCGAATGCTGTATATTTACTGTAATGTGTTGCTGAAGAGGACGATCTTTTCAATTTTCCAAATGTCCGTTTTTGTAAATGCACATTTTTTGCCAAACATTTTGGATCGGGACTGTGCGGTTATGAACTGCAGGCTGCTTAGCCGGACCAGCTCATTACAGTGATTGGTCATTGCGTGTCACTTTCCATTCGGACACAATCTGTGTTATTGCTGCAGTTAAGCAGTGATGGCCTCGATTAGTCCCGAACAATTAAACTGCTTCTAGTTAAACAATACCTGTGCTTCGTGACACCACAGGCCAATCACTTTGTTTGTTCTCACTCAGGAATTAATTGGAATGGAGTAAGCTAAGCCGAGTTGGGAAACCATCTAGCAGACATGTGAAAGTTTATTCTGCACTCCTTTTCCTAACAATAAGATTGAAGTTTACAAGCTACTTGTAAACAAATAAAAGATTAAAATAAGTCCACGTGGAATGTCAATTATCCTAAACAAAGTTAGTAGTATTTGTTGAAATATTTTCACATGAAACAGACTTGATTTCAATTCTCGTTAGGCGCATCTTGCAGGGATAAATATTTCCAGAATTTTTTGATTTAATGAAAATTAAATAACAAATGTGGTAGACTTAAAACCTACACGCACATGTATTCACACAAAAAACAGGGAAATTAAGAAAAGACGATTTAATCTATAATACATTCCCGAGGTTATTACTGAACTGACTTTGTTCAAAACTTTTTATTTGATGAAAATGAAATTTCTGTTTGCAAGTGGACCACATACAGCGCCGCAAATGAAGAAAATCTCAACATTTCAGATTAGTCAATGTCATATCACTAATATACACACACATTTATTTTATTCGACCAAACAGAATAATCCGTTAAAAATAAACACCAGTCAATTTTTATTGGGCTAAGGTAGTCTTTACCTTAATTGAAACAAAAAAGTTTACCGGTTTACGGTTCCCCCTGAAAAATATTTTCACGAGACTGTCATTTTGATAGCAATTGTGTATTTGCTTTAACTTCCGATTGAACATTAGCCATAAGATTCCCACCATTAGGCAATAACTTATCAAAATATTACATGGTGGTTTTGAGGTAACTTCTTCGATTAATTAAACTTAAATGTAAGATTTTTGACATTTAGCCCCTGACACCAAACTGACATCTTCTACACTGTGTCTTCCTCAGTGAAGTCACTACTTCTTACGCAAATCAAATTGAATTGGATCCTATTGATTTTCTCTCTTTACACAAAGTCTTTGTGTTTTAGACAACTCGACCCAATGCCATTTACTTTTCAGCCAAGTCTTTTAATTCCAGTGAGATTACAAGTTGTCGATATGTAAATATGTAAATACGCTAAAATCCCTCAGATGTAAAAATCAACTCTAATTTGTTCACACACACACACACACACACACACACACACACACACACACACACACACACACACACAAATGCATAATGGCAAATATTTCCTTCAAAATATTGGCAAAGCCTAAAACAAGTGTTAGAGATTTAACCATTGCTCATTCAGGATACAGTTATTGAACTTTAAATATTTTTAAAATGAAAACTTAATACGGGGATCGCAATGTTTTTAAACAACTTATTTTCTGCCACACCAGAAAAAAGTGGAACTGCAGGATGCATGTCAAATTTTGTTTTGTCCTTTTCAACATATTTTTGAACAATATTTTTAAATAACCGCACGTCTAAAAATATAATGTGACATAATTTCACATTCGCCTATTTACCTATCACAGCAAGATTGTTCAAATTCTCGCCATTAGCCAATTATTAAGCTAAATGCATCACCGAAAGTCTCAGCTTCCTTGAGTTGAATAATTAAATTTTTCTTGTGCTTCTGAGATACCACTTCTAGTTAATTTGACATTGAACTGATTGCCTATTCTCGAACGGGCCATTATCTAAAAATTCAAATCTTGTTCATGATTTCCTGAGCAGGAAAATCTTGAAAGCGGAAATGATATTTTTGTACCAAATTTTAACTGATAGTGTTAGAAATTAGAAACGTTCGTCACCGCAGATATTATGTATTTTCAGACTTCTACAAGTGACTTTCGAATATTTTAAAGTAAAATGATGCGCACGTAGTCCTAATAATAATAAAACAAATAACTGTGTGATAATTTAATCTCATCTAATTTTTTTTTACAAACATAAGGGCAATATTGAATTTTCAATCTCAAGATCAAAGTTGTTTGCTTAAACAAAACCCCACGGAGAAGAAGTTTTGCTCATCTCATTATCATTTCCCTATTTCTTTCACTTAGCTTTCTCAACTGTTTGAGTCAATTAGCTAAAACCAAAGTCTCATGAAGTAGAAAATAGTGCCAACAGTACAAACATATTGATAGCAGAACAAATTGTAGAAGTTTAAAGAACTAATTTACTTTGAACGAAAGTAAATATGTTTCATATTATTTTATTCATGATTTTTTTGTCCTTGCGTATTCAAATAAATAAGGGAAATGCTACATGTGGCGCAAGCCTAATTTACTTAGTATGCAAGTTTCTTTGATTTATGTTTTAATAAAAGCTTTGGCCACGCGGTTAACTAGTTAATCTCGTAAAGTGGTGTCCCACGGAGCACACTTTTGTTTCCAAACAATTTTTTTTTTTTCACATAAAATTTTAGATAAACAATATGTGGTTCAATTATTTTCTTGCACCTGGAAACATTAAGATAAGAAATAAAATCCAGGTAAATTTCGTGTAAGACATTGCATAGTTTCGATGTAATCTGTAATTTATTTTACTGAAAAAGTTACGGCAATTTTGGTTACTTTTTTTAAAACGTGAAAGATCTTTTTTCATGGAAAAAGAAATGTCAAAACTCATTGGCGGAAATTAGCGAGCTGTCTGTTCATGGCGATGCGGTTATAATGGTCATTAACTGACATTGAATTAAGGTGAAGTTTCCCATCCGCACCGTCCACTGTACTCATTTGGCGCACAATAGTGCAGTGACAGGCGCACGGGGGCTGGGCTTATGAGCGATTATACCACACTACAGCCTGACGCATGCGTACAGGTAATCCCACTATTGTTGTACTTGGTTAGCTCGGGTACATAAGGGTACCCAAATCTTCAGTGATCAGATCAGTTCTTACCACAGACTCCAAAGCAGAACATCATATTTACGCAAAGGACAGAGATACATAGTTGGCAAAAATATATAAATAACCGCTACGGTTTGGAAATTTTAGTACTGCAAACGACTGAAAAATGTATGAGTCAAGGAAAGAATCTGCCAAGTTGGAGAGTATGTTGGCTGGATTGGGCCACAGAGCAGATGAACTCATGAATTCCAGACACACGGATCCCCTGCAGAGCAATCACCATCTCCTGGGTTTACAGAGCCACCAGGGTCTAACACAGCACTACCAGCAACACCCTGCTATGACCAGCCATCGTGAGGTACCATCTCATGCCGAGAAGGCCTCCTGCATGCTTGCTCTGGACGGTGGGCGCTCCGGTGGACCTCCAGCCTTTCACACTCCAGAACGCAGACTTGCTGACCAAAACACCAGTGACAGCAGTGAATCGGACAACTCACACAACGAGACTAGTTCCTCTATCTCAGATGATGAGAAGAAGTCTGGTATTCCAGGACAAGAAGACGATGATGAAGAAGTCGATCCTGCTCAGTTCTCCGGGACCTCCACGTTATCTCAGCAGAAGAGAAAATTTGCCGATGTGAAGCCTCCATATTCGTACATTGCTCTAATCACCATGGCATTGGAAAGCAGCTCTGCTGGAATGATGACTCTAAATGAGATTTATGATTACATAATGAACAGGTTAGTTTTGAACGTAGTTTATTTTTAAATGGTTATTTCAATAGTCCTTATGTTGTGTTCAAGTTTTGTTAATTTTCATTTGAGAAATTCACAGTATAAAATTTGCGAAATTCTGTCCATTTTCTGGCTGTACATAAATTAAATATTTGATCTTTTCCTTTTAGATTTCCATACTTCAAGAATAATCAGCAGAGGTGGCAGAACTCCATTCGTCACAACCTGTCCTTGAACGACTGCTTCGTCAAAGTACCGCGGGCTCCAGGCAGACCAGGAAAGGGCAACTACTGGGCTCTGCATCCTTCTTGCGGCGACATGTTCAGCAACGGTAGCTTTCTTAGGAGGGCCAAGAGATTCAAGCTGAAGGGACAGAGGAGGGAACAAGAAAGTCAGTACGCTCAGCAGATGAGTGCCTACGCCGGGTTTGGATTCTACCCTCAATACACCGCCAAAGCTACCAGTTATTCGCCATACCCATCCCTGAACTCCCTGGCGCTCTCTTCATTTAACCCAGCGGCAGCAGCAGGATTCTCACAGTCACAACCCCAGGGATACCCATCGCTGAGCGCTAAGACGGACAGTTGGCCAGTATCCGCTGCGACTCCGGTCACAGGTACCTACACCTCACCCTACACATATCCAGGAAGTATGGGCATGAGCACTATGGGTCATGCGGCAAATTTGAGTCCAGTCAATTCTTTCAGCGGAGCGTACCAAGGACTTTCTCAAACCATGCCTACCTTACCCACCATGCCAAGTTCCGTATCCAGTTCACTGCCAACACCATCTCTCTCTAGTTCTCCCCTGGGTATGAACTACCCAAGTTTCCAGCAATCTGCGGCAGGGTACCATCCAACACACTATTCGAATCAGTTCAGATTGCAGACAGGACAATCATAAAACCAATAAAAGACATTGTTTGAAGATAAATTGTACAATTTATGAATGCCAAAGTAACGTACTCGGGTTTGGTGCAAGGTGCACGCAAGCAATGATGTTCTGTTTTGTATTTAATTTATTTGAACGATTACGAAGCTATGCGGAATATTTGTACTTCTTTAAAATTGTATGAAGCAAAAGAGCTTTGAGTTATTTCTAAAACAACTGTTTTGGAAAAAACCTGGCTATTTTCTCCCATACAAGGTTGTTTTGTAGAATAATCCCATAACTACGTGACATCGGTCTTTGTTTATAATTCGTAAAACATTCCAAAGTTTAAATGTCCATTGTAAATAATCATAATTTGAGCATTTATCGTTTTGTGTACATACATGTACATATGTTCAATAAAAACAAAGCTTGTCTTTCAACACAAACATACGTTGTTCTCGTCCTTGGAAAATAGGTTGTAACGAAGAGTTATTATATTAATTGCCACGAGCCTGGTGAAAATTAAAGCAAGACATTCTCCAAATTTCTTTTTTTGATTTTCCTACCTCTATTATTTTGAAATTTACCCATGCAAGGTTGACTCTACGAAAGGTTTGAAGCTCTAAAAGGGAAAATTAAGATTTTAAACAGATAAGTAAAATAAATTTTGTAATATTTTCATGTTAGCGGTGTATGGCTACAATGTGAACAAAACACCCCGCTCCCGGTCCTGTTCCCTGTCCAGTTCTCATTCCCGAGCAGTATGAACCACAGGAAATCAAATCATATTAGTTTTCTTGTTGCGATTGTGACATCCAGAAAACTCTCTGGGTTTACAACGTCAGTAATAATAAAAACACATCAATAAACTGTTTGTGGAGAATATTTATGGGCATTGTACAACATAATAATGATAATGTAAAGTCCACTACAGCGTGTATCGCTGGGAGGGATGATATTCCTAACCTAAATTATTCTGTTAAAATGTACTACCTCGTACCGGACCTGGTGGTAAAAATAGGTAGAAAACCAATCGGTACTCAGTCCCATTCCCTGTCCCTATCCCTATCCTGGCGCAATGTGAACAGTTCTGTAAAATGTATTAATACCCATTGCACCCGTTGTCGGTTCCTTTCCCTGTTCTACTCCCGTTCCCGTGTAATGTGAATGAGCCATTAATTTGGTTGCAACGTGAAAAATTATTACTGGTGCCTCACAGATTCCAAAGCATTAGGCTGTCAGTTCAATTTGTTTGTTGCGTTGTTTTAATTCTTGAGTCACATCATAAAAAATAATATACAAAGAGGTTACACCAAGCAGAAAGTTAAGAACCCGGTAAAACATCCGTGTATGATTTTGAAACGTCCTGTTTATAATACGGCATTTTTACCTGATAAGAAAAACTGACAATAAAAATTAACGCCGACAGGCTTCAAACAAATTACGCGCGGAAACCTATTTTGAGAAGAAGAAAGAAGCCACTACTTGAAAAAATAATTATATATATGCAAAAATTGGTGTCAAAAATGTCTGCGAAATGTCACTTAAATTTGAACATTTTATTGTAGAGAAAAAGACATGCTATCAATTCAAGATGTCTAAATGATGTCGCAAAATATTGATTTGACTAGAAATATTTTGTTCTGCGTATTGTCGTTTCATTTGAAGTTGGTTTGGGGAATTGAAAGGTTTGGTTGACATAACAGATATACAGGTAAATCACATAGTTTGTGAAAGATTTTGTTGACTTGAATGTCTGGGAGCTATGAAAGCTATTAAACAGCTAGATTACCACTTACACTATGAGATCAATAAGGTTAGTAAATCCATTTGGTACTTATTTACATATGATATTGTGGAATAAACTACGTTCTTAATGCATTGAAAATTATTTACAGAAGGTTTGACCATATCTCCTATTCAGGGAGTCCAAAATGACCAATACAAGCAGTAAAAACAAGGGAATACTTGGATTAGGAGGTAAAATTGCATTCAATTTCTCTTGTACAAATATCAATTTAGAGGGCTCATTTCACGTCAATGCATCCACATTTGTTCCTCTGTGAAGCAAAATGTCCAATGCCTCAATTCACTGGAGTATAGGTAATGCAACAGCTAAAATGGACAGCGAAGGAAGTAAAAGGATTCGATTTTGACACTATTGTACTTCACAGATGTCATTTCTCAATTCCCGGGTTAATTCAATCTGGTTTCCGCTGTCACCACATTCTAATACTTAACTGCTTATTTGATCCCATGCAAGACGTTGACATGCGTTCATTTGCCGCATTAAAGTTGGCCAGCAGTGGAAGTTCCCAAACCGAAAAAAATTGCAAAGCTAAATCAATATAAGGGAACATAAAAGTAATTCAAATCTTGTTCCAGGTCAATTTTGAAATAATTACATTAAGTAACTGAATCAATGAAATGAAAAATACAAAACTCCAAGTTTGTTCACTTTTAGAAGTTTTCAAAGTTTCCCCAACAAGCCAAACTTTCAGCGCCTCAGGATTTAGAAGCAGATAAATATTTTCAGCAATAGTCTTCAGCTGTTGATATTGTCCTTTAATCTACGAGTGATTTTATTAACTTCTGATATCCGTCTCTTCCACTAAAACTATAACAGGAAGAAGGAAGTAAAACATTGGACTTAATCCTCCCGGTAAATCAAAACAACCAGGTATCATCAAAGTTATTCCCAGGATGTGCATCTTGAGAAAAAACGACACCTTATAAATTGGATCTATCGCTGTATTTGAATAAGCTTGTCAATTTTTTCCACCTATGTACCGAGGTACTTGTTTGAGGAGGTGTTGAGAAGCTCGGGTTTAAAGCAAGTACGGTAATTATAGGATACACCCCTGAGAACATTGTGTAATCTAATTAATCTTTTGGGAAGTTTGTAATTGGTTTTGTTGTCAGATGAGGCAAAGATCCCCCAGGAAGGTAGTCAAATCACGGAGGTGTCAATACCCCTGTTTGAAACCTCCCACAACATATTGTTCGCCACTTGTGAGCATCTTAATTGAGTAGTATACTGATGACCATGGGGTGGTCTGTTTACATATCTTAAATGATGGGTGGGTAGCAGGCTATACTTAACTGATATTTCATTGAATGTACTACCTACGCAATTTAGTCAGCCGACTGATGGAATATCAGAATGAAGAAGAATTTCTAGAAGTATTTCAGCAATTTATATTTGATATTTACTGCTAGAAGAACGGTACATAGAACTGGAAAAATGAGAATGCAGTTCTTTTCTCTCCGACCGAACACGAAGAAGACATCATCTAACTTTTAGCCTTGGACCAGACAAATAAGGAATTTTCATACTTAAATAAATCCCCGTTGAAAGCTCATAAATTGTTAAACGGAAGAAAATCTGCTACTTTCTCTATTCATCAAAGGCATCATTGCAATCGAGACTGGAGCACGTCTGATATTTGTGCCCCAAGGCTTGTTCATTTTCTAAATTTTCCATAACTGACGAACTTTCCTTTAAGCGGAATAATAAAAGATAAAAGTTTAACTAAGCTCTTAACAGCGGATAATCCAGTTGTTATAATGAACCTCCCTTTGATAGTTATTGTTTTCAAAATAAGAGAAAATGAGATTTTCATTAGCCTTTTGTGGATTTACTAGTAAATTAGCGCAAGTGTTGGGCAGATCACATCAAAGGCATCATGCAATTTCTACCGACTGTTAATCGTGTAGATAATACTTAACTGTAATGGGATTTTAATTATAAAATAATAAAGAAACTGATATTAGATGGATTGTCCGGCTTTCAAAAGAAACCTATACTTTTGTAAGTAATTCGTGTCAAGTGAGACATGCACGTGATCATGTTGTTGAGTCGAACATAGGTAACAGGCATGGATTGATGGAAAATATTTTTCAACCGACGAACAACATTAAAAGAAGCGTAAAAGAACTGAAAAAAGATACGTCTTGATCGGTCTATTACATAATCTCATACCTGAGCAACATAACGTTCAAATATATAATTTCCAATTAAATTTCAGAATGTCTTTGTTACTTGGTCATTGTAACTTTAAAACTATCTGCAATGAGGTCTAAATCAGATCTGGACAGGTGTGCCGAACTTTAATGGTAGCCCGAGGGCTATGCTACAACTCTTACACAACTGTTGACATTGCCTCACAATACCCACAGTCACACAACTGCTTCACTGATACTTCAACCATTCCAGTTTAGATTTGGGATTTATCTTTATTAGGACACAAAGAGAATGCACCAGTAGACTTCAGAGGGCATGCACAATATCCGCAACAGTTAAACTTGTATTAGAGCTTTTAGTACAGTAATATGGCAGGGTCCTCAACCCACAGTGATTGCACTGAAGTCTGAAGTAAGTTTTGACAAAGTGTAATACGGCCACAAATTTGGAGTTTTATTAATTCCTGCTCGAGGGTCACTTGTAAGAGGAAACTAAACTTTGGGACGATTGCCGCAAATCCAATAGAATTGCCAGTAATGTTATTTTGCTTTTCAAGGGGATATTAAAATAGTTGAGACGATATCTGTTATGTAATATTAAATTTATCTGAAAGATTTCTAAAGTGTCCATCTTCATTGCAATTACTTATTCCATAAGGTTCAGTTGCTGTATTGTAACTTGCTTGCTTATTTGCAATACAGTGTCATGAAGAGAATTGGTTCCAGTATTTAAGATTGCACCAAAATTTGAAATCTATTTGATTAATATTACTAATAAAGTCCCTTAATGTATGTTCACATGATTTACGTTTCAAAAGGCTGAAAACTCATGAGATATTTTTCACACTCTCATTTCCTTTTCTTTTTCTTTTCATTTTCCTTTGTATTTTACTTTTAATACCGATCTCACCCAATTTTAAGTTAGTACCGTTTTATCTGATTGCTTCATTTTATTTTACTTTTTAATTTCACACATACAACTGCAAAATTTCACATTTCTGGAGAAATTAGAAATTAGTTTTAGAATGTCAAAAGGTTTATTACAGCTGTTTGCATTAACTAATCCTAAAAAATACTCCAATATTTGGCGAGCAATATTGACTGTTGACTTTTTATTGAATTCGATGCCATTTCAGAAAAAATATTGTTACAAGTGTATAGTAATGTTCAGTGAGATATTTTATTTAGTGAAAGGATATGTGTTATCTGTGTGGAATTGTAGGTAAATGTTGATATTAGACACTCGTTCCTATGTAGGTTCTCACTAAAGGTCTCTTCTCGTGTCTCTTCAACAATGTTTGGTTGAAATTCAAAATATTTTAGGGAGAAGCCAGTGGGATCATCCATGTGGAAGGGGATTTGCCTGCCTATTATGTTCACTAGGCTGAAATTGAGCAGTATAAAAGAGCATATCTCAGGTATAGCCCGAGGAAAATATTAGTGCAGGACCTTCTTTTTCATTGACACCGCGTTAAGTGTTCTATTCAGCTTTATTTAACTGTCCCTACATGCCATGTACGCTGTGTAGCCGCAAATTCAACCCGCACCATAGGATTTTCAAAACTGAATGAAATGACCAAGGAAACCTAAAATTGCAGTCTATTGCTTCGCTTTGACAGAAAATAAATTGCTTGTTTCCCCGCAAGGCATCTTGGGGTTCATTCTATCTAAAATAAATAAAAAACTGCATTTTGGACCCTTCTTCAGTGAAATTGGAAACAAAAAAGTTCAGACAGGTCTCCTGTATAGGCTTCGTAACAAACCAATTACCAGCAATTATGTGCACGATAGGTTTGCTTAGTCTTGGAGGCAAGATCTATTCAATTCATTGCACATTTCAATAGTAGAGATCATGCTTGGGATGGTACACGAATTTCTTCATCAACTGCCAAAATCTCATGGTTGATATGTGCGTTCTGTGTGCTTCTTTATCTCTATTGGGCTCTTTTATGTACAGACTGCTATGTAGTAAATTCGAAATTAAATTTAGCATGCTATTTGTTGCTTGAAAAGAAATATTACTTTGCTCTCAGGTGGCATAATAATTTAACCTTGTTAGTATTCCTAATTATTTTTCTAAAAATTTCTTTTTCAAACTTTAATTATTGTATGTAATTACTTTTGTGTATTCTACGTTACAAATTTCGGAGACGAGAAAGGAAAGTTACTTGATGCCCAAGAAAATACCATTGTAATAATTGTTGAATACTTCAAAGGAAAACCGATGGATATACTGTGTGAAAGAGAAAACGACAAATTATCACAATTTGTCACACAATACTTTGAAAAATATACTCTATTTGAATGTGCAATAAAATATTTGTCGGGAAATTTCATCAGTGTGTAAACCAAGTAACTTAGGATTGTTTGATGAAATTATCTTTCAATAAAAACAATCTGCAATTAATATGGTCACAAAGGTACACCTGCAAATTAAAGTGGAAACCTATTCCTTAAGGTCCTCTATTTAAAATAGTTTGCTGACCATTGGTCAAGTATTGTCCCATCTACAAAACAAAACATCAAGATTTTGATGCCCTTATCAATTGAAATATGAAAAGAGACGCGAAACACGACGCTAGGATTACAAAAAGAGGAAAACAGGCTATAACCTTTCATAACTTAAATATTCAACTGAGCAATTTGGTCAAATATTGTCCAGTTTATCAAAAATGTTAATCAGGAGAATAAGTGTTTTGATATGTTTACATAGTAATTTAGGGATTAGTCGGTATTGGAATTGAATACTCAGTACCTTGAGGTAGTTAACCTTTACCACTTAATAATCGGCTTCACGTCAAAGACACTTCGATAAGAAGATAAGATCTGGATGGCCTAATCAGTTGAAATTCAATACCCAAATAAGGGGCAAAGAGAAATGATTAGAGAAGAGAAGAGAAATGGACATTTTGTATTCACCAAGATGATTAAGCCGTATTTAATGATCTTTTATTGAAAATAGAATATATATGGCCTATGTTAATATCAGTTCTGTATGGAGTTACAAAAGTACAAAATTATTTGGAATGCGATCTCTTGTGAATTAGATTTAGTATATATATTTACCATCAATTTACTTTGGTTCAGGCACAATTAGGAGATTGTCATTAACTTTGCTTCCACCTGGTGGTGGATCTTGACAGCATTCTGTGTGGGTGGTCTCGAAACATGTGGAACACAAGGTATCTGACCATTTGTGGCGAACTCTTGTGGTGCACAAGCAAAATAATACAAAGTTAGCAAAGCCCTGAGCACTGTCACCAAGTCCCTGAAAATAATGTAAGCAGGAATGCTTCACTGAATGATGAATAAAATCGAAGAAAATTTGTTTTTTGAACAAAATACTACATATAAATCGCATGTACCTGCAAAGGCACAATCCAGTGGGAGTTTCTTGCTTGTGCATAGTCATGAAAGTGAGCCCCTATCAAGAAACGTACCGTACCCCAAATTCGAACTGCAATAAATACTATACGGACAAACGTCAAATTTCTGTTTGCTGAATTTATCGCTGTATTATTACCAAGCTGACGGTCATTGATGCCATTGCCCCACGTTCGTTTAAACCGTTTCACCTGCGAAGATAAAAGGAGACATTGGACATTTTCAATGTACTCAGGCTTCTACAGTTTAATTACCGCCCGCATCCGAAGGATGGGGGAAGGTAATATTTTCAGTTTGTTTGTCAGTTCACATGGGGGTACCCTGGCCAGGTCGGGAGGGGGGGGGTACTTGAGCCAGGTCAAGCCGGGGGGGGGTGGGGGGGTCCCCAAGCCCGGTCCCGCCAAGGGGGAACCCAGCCAGGTTC
>JBCAUG010185675.1:0-19710 GCA_038406175.1 Haplosyllis leylae | reverse complement strand
AACTTGTTCCCCTGCAATAAACCAGCATCCACGCACTACCAACACCGTGTTCACTTGTCTTTATGACCCCACGACAGAAGGGAGAAAGAAATTGTGAAGAAGGTGAATCAGGGAGCATAGGTTGTATTGCTATTCTCTCGAAAGATGGGAGGACCAAGGTGAGCTAGAGTTGCCAAATGGTTTACAGTGTTTGTGCTGTGGCATGCACAGTCATGGGTTTTGAACCCCCACCAATGCTTGTGGACACATGATCTGCAAGCACATGGATCAAAAAGGCTGCGCTGCCATGCTGACTTCTACATAGTCAGGAGATGTTACACCTGAGATGAATCTGAGAATCACACAGGCAAGAAAGCACACAAGTAAGGGATCACCTTGACTTTGAAACCCAGGGCAGATGTTACCTGAAGTCCAAAACAGGGGTATCAGTAGCCCCATTAAAAGGACTTGTGTCCTCCAAAAAGTTTAAAAAATATGGAGGACCATTTTACTATTGGACAACTAAGCATGAAATCTGTATGGCTGCATTTGGCATCCATCTTTCCCTTGACCTCCACTGCAAAGAACTATTGTGGAAATCTTCTTGTTGGTTGCCTCCAGTATCTCTGTTCTAACCATTCATATAAATTTATATTTGAAGTCCTTAACTATTTGTTAGAATTATTTCAGAGACAACTTTATAATATCCTTCTTTAAATGAAATGCTTTTTTAGACCATGTACATTGGATGAAATGACACAATACAGAATGTACACAGACAGTACCATGCATCTTTGTAAAAGAAATTGGCTATTCAGGAAATAAATGGATATGTTTCTTCATAAAAAATCATAATATTGTCTGTATGTTGGCTGGGGCTGTCACATTTTGTCTGGTGTTATTTCATCTAATTTACTTTTTCCAAAAAACATTTAATTTTAAGAAAGATATTACAGTATAAGATGGTCTTTGCAATAACTTAACAAAAAAGTTTAAAGCTTAGAATAAATCAACACATTTGAGACACAATTTCAGTTTCAACTTTGTTTTCATTGGTTTCAAGTTATGCCAAATTTGAGTATGATGAGATTTTTTCGAAATAAATAGCTTAATTGTAGGTTGTGAATTTGTATTTGAAATATTGAATTAATTGATTTTTTGGTGAAATGTGGTGCAACGTGTGAGTTCTGTGGGGAACAGATGAATAATATCAATGCAAATTTACACAAAATATCCCAATGAGAAACCAGAGAGAAACAACAAAAGTTTAAGCGAAATGGTTATTTCGTGACCATATTTCTCTGAGTCAATGTCAAATTTGATTGATGATGTCTTAAAAATTTAAGAAATTATCATTAAATTTTACAACACAAAGAAAACTACATTTCGGATGTGAAGGCTGTTGACTTGCTGAAGAAAAATCAGAAAGATAGAAAGGAAAACAACATATGGTCTCTTGCTTGTTGTTCATTCAGCCTTTCGTTTAAAGAAATTCGCTACGTGGGGACAGAAAATCACCTCCATGTTTCCCGCTGTGCGCATCTTACCGCATTTCTTGCAATAAAAACACAAATGTGTGTCCATGTATGGATGTTTACTCTTGGTATTTATCGGACACCACCTGACTTTTTGATGCAACGCACGTAAGCCGCCACTTTAGGAGATACAGTGAGAAGAGTAATATTGAACGTGAATGTGCCTGTCAGTGACGCCCGGGGACTTAACCGGGTCTTATGTCACACTTATGTTTCCTAATCATTGCATTATGAATTGTGTTTTTTTATTCATTTCATTCGTTGCACCAATGGTTATATATCGAATTTGTCACAAAGAAGCAAGTCATTTGGAAAATATTAATGTACATTACACTCTTTTGAAATTTGACAGCTAAGTTCATTCAATCATAAGTTAGCTTCAGGCTAGAAAAATGTGAAAAGAACATTAAGTTAGTAAAATGTGGATTTACAGTTAACCCAGGGCTCATTTGTTAGATACTTTCAATGATATCAGCTACTGTACCAGGCATAGGGTGCAATGGCCGGGGGCCTATAAATGATTTCAAACTCTCAGAGAAGAATGACTGTTTGTGAAGTTTTCCGTAATGCACAAAAACATAATTTCTTCGTATCATTACAGAGCAAGGCGCTTTTAATTGAAAAAAGGTGGAAAGGTCTAATCGATGCATGCAGGTTATGAATGTATTTTCCAGAAGAATTATTTTTATTGTAGTGAATTTTAATAGATTATTTTTGCAAAGGGAGGGGATTTAAACAAGTCTCGTACAGGGTTTCATTGTGTCCTCATCTCCACTGGCTATAATCTTTTGTATCGTTTTTCGGAAGCCCAAAGGATTTTTTTTAAATGAACAGGTAATGAAAATTTGTGAGGAATACATAAAACAAAAGGCTCTATTGACAGTCATGTAACATCGAAAGAAATTTGTAAAACACAATTTTCGCTGAAAAAAAAAACTGACTTGTATCCTGATAATATGTTAGCTTTACACAGGCACAGACTGATCTCAGTTTGTTTTTTCCTTTCCTCCATTTTTAAGAAAGCTTTGGCAAGTGCTTCCTCATAAACTTCAATATATTTCACGTCCGGAATCGCCTTTTGTCCCAACATTCTAAATCAGGAATATAGTCTGGACTTTTGGACTGAGAGCTTGAAAGTCGCCCAAAATACAACCTCAGTTAAACGGTCTAACACTTTCATAGGCGTGGAACACCTTTTGGCACTTTACATTAGAAATAGGGTCCTTATGGTTGTCCACATTCTGCTGGATTTTCATCAAATTTACTGAGAGTAAATAATAATTATTGGTGAAGAAGTTCATGTGAAGAATCTGTCGGAACTCCCAAGGTTAAATTAATGTTCAACTAAATTTGAAATTTTGACCCCCAATGGAATCTAACCTTACAATTCCATCAGCCTCTTAAAATCCTTGGTATTACACTGGGCCACATGACCAAACTAACATCACTTTCCCTTCCCCGATATGATGTAATTATGGATGAAACAAAACCGGTAGAGTGCACACTTTGCCGTCATGCTGGTTGCTAAAAGGTGAGTGGGTGTTGCACCAGGGGTGAACCTGGGGGATCCATTTTACATACAAGCAATAAAGCACACAAGTGATATATCCTCACCAGCCCTAGTTTTAGCACAAAGGGTAGATTTCACCAGAAGTCTAAAACAGATGCTAGTGGCTTCACAAAAAGGACTTATGTCCCCCAAACAATTAAAAAAGACCCTGTAGAAGAGATGAAAGGTCTTTATTTCGTTGTCAATGTTGTTGATTGACTGCAAGTTGTCTGCAATCAGAAAAATAAAATATAAGCCACAAGGATAGATGTGTGTGGTGGAATAAACTGGCGGTAGCCAAACCTTTTCTGGACAAAGTTGTCCTGTTGTTTTTAGAAACAAGTCCCCAAAACAAGAAATACGCAAAGAATACTCCTCTAATTAATGGAGCATATTTCCCCACAAGAAAAGAAGTGACATTTTCTCAGGCCTGTGTACTCATCCGGGGCTATTCCACGCAGCAAATTGATTTCCATGTCTAAAACGGAATTGTACAACTTAGACCAAAAGCTTCCTTCCTTCCCTCTATCTATTTTCCTTTCCTTGCACACTCACACGCAAACACTGCAGAGAAGGAAAGAGAGGAGAGTCATCTGCAAGAAAATGATCTTATGTCTACAGAAACGTATCGCCCCATCCACTAATGGGGGATTATAATCTTTTGGAAGGCAAAGCAGAGAATTAGGATCAATTTAATGGTTTTATGTTTGACTCATCACACAGCTTTGATGACACAGTAAGAAGCCCAGCCGAAGCATGATGAAGAGGTATTAATGTTTTCAAGCGCCTCTGACAGAGAATTGGATAAACGGTGTGAAGCACCTTAAGGAGGGATGTGTGAAAAAAGACCCCAGCACAGATGTTCTGAGTTTCGATGTACATTTGAGTTTTGAGTCAGTAGAAAATTGCTAAATGTAGTGCGGAAATCAAAACAAAAATAAACAAAATGGTTATTGTTTATGTAAAACTTTTAAATTATACATTAAAATTTAAAGGACTTATTTTTTTTATTCCTTTTATTGTTTGACAATAAAGTTGTTTGAAAAAAAAAGCCCAGATGTTAGAAGTAATAATTTAGGGTATCTTTTGTACCTTGCCTTTTTCTGAAAATCTTTTACTGATGGGTGGTTGGCATTTTTATCAGACCATTTCTGTACCATTCTGAACTCTAATCACAACATGAAATCATAACTCTAAACTCAGACCACTGGGCTAAATTTTTTGATCCTGTTGAAGGAGCAGGGACACCATGTTTAATGACATTCACTGCGGATAAAGACGAGCCCCACCAGAATGATGTATCTGTCACAGAACAATCAATATGGAGCCTAAATTAAACCTGCAGAATGGGCCGCCTCGGCTTAGGTATCTCAGCGTAGGTTTCAATTGCCACTCACCACATGAAACTAACAATTCAAACAACATTAAAACTCTACTTGTCTTTGTGCCCCGAATGGGTGGAATGAATTACCCCGAAACACTGATGTTTGAAATCAAGAGGACTACTTAAACTCCGGAGAAATTTTGAGACAAAAAGTAAAAATCCTTGAGGTTGATACACATTTTTTAAACAATTCGAAGTGACTGGCGCAGTTCCTAATCTAGGACCAGCGTGCGATTATTTTTTATGACAACCAGATGACGTCCTTGCTCTTTTATAGAATCATCGGTGAGATTCACGGCAAAGGGTGCTTGCAAAAATGGCAAGACAACTGGAAAAAATCTTTTTAAAATAAAATTTATAAAGAAGAAAAATGCAAGAATTGCAGGAAATTACGTACATAACTACAGGGAAAACCGACAATTTCAATTTTGAAACTGAATTCTGTTTGCAATTTCTTGATTCATACCCGTCCCCATGCGACGAGAATTCATAACTTGTAATTTGATTGGTAGAATTTCAATATTGTCAACATCTCTGAGCGAAGGTTGCTCATTCATGTTGAGTTTCTCACATGTGAATGGTTCGTTAGACATTAGTTCTTTATCCTCTCGATTACTGTCAATCAGTTACTTACGGGTGGCTGGTTGACCTAGAGCAATTTTCCAAACGTAAATTCTTTATCTAAGGAATTGTTGTCGTTGCTGCTACTTTGAAAACACTACATAGAATACATCCAGAAATTGGAGATAAATATTCGTTGCCTTCAGTCTCTGCATTGTGAATTTGTGAATTTGCTGCAATGAAGAAATGGCAATTGTGACCCCAATTGAAGTGTTAACGCCTCTCAGTACCAAAATAGAGAATTTCCGGATAGGCAGCCAACATAAGGTTGTGACTGTAAACCCATAAATATTGCGGGTTTTTCATTTCTGTCAATGCCATCTGGCAATACAACTCAAGAAAGTGGCGCAGAAATTTTGGTTATGCTTTGTTTGTCAACAAGTGTGTGAAAACATCCTTATTGTCGTCTTTCTGTGAAATGAGTGCAGTAGCAGAGAAACAACGTTTCTTTTTCATGTGATGAGCACAAGTTTGTGTTTGCTAAAGGTCAAGTTTCCCATGTGAACTCAGGATTTTACGTGTCATTTCAAAATACTTAATTTCAAGAGTTAACCTCTTGGCAAATAATGTTTACGTGTCTCAAGAAGTGAAAAAACAAAAATTCCACAATTTGAAACCAAATTCAGTGATGATCTCCACTCGAGGTAAAATTTCTCTTGAGAAGTTGAAGGCATCTGCATCCATCTGGAACAGTCCATTTACAAAACGAGGGAGAGATTCGATGTACATAACATTATGAACCAAATAAGGCGATGAGGTTGTGATTTATTAGGGAATTCAGCAAGAAAGCCTGTCTAATTTGTTTTCATACAAGCCCTTTTAATAACAGCAATTCCTTACCCTTGCTTTCCTAATGAATAGCAACCCATCGCTCTTAACACTCATTTATTAACACAGACGGCACATTTCTGCTCATTAAACGACGAATAATTTGACAACAGCAGGAAAGAAAAGGACAAGGAGAATGAGGAGGGAATTCGTCTTCGGATAATTATTTGCTTCCAAATTGTCTTTCTGAAGGATAATTCAAAATAGTTGTGCGCTTCCATATTGGAACTTTTTTTCGCGTCCTTTGTTTTACAACATGCGCGCAAAATTTATTTCTTCATTTATTTGTAATTGCACTGGTTATCCTCAGTTTATTGTCCACAATTAAATGAAGAGAAAATTTCGAGATTTTTTAGCAAAATATTTTATCCCCTGGTCAGAGTTTTGGACTCCTACCGACCGATTTTCTGATGTACCATTTCTAAGTGAATTCGCTGGAAGCAGAGCAAGAAGCAATTGAAAATTTAATTTGGACATTTTGAGAAAAGATTCCTTGCAGTTTAGTTTTTATTTGAGAGCACAAAATATTACATTTTTAATATGAAGAAAAATATGTAAAATACCTGACAAATGGTATTTAACCTGTTAATCAGTGAACGTGTTTGGAATTCTTGTGTCAGCCACTGTTTGTGCTGGCTACCAGAGATTAGGGGCGGGGGTGGGGAAGTTGAACAAAAACCAAGCCATTCTTGAATTTATTGTCCAATAAATCAATCATTGCAAAATTGGCAACTGCCTACACGATAAAACCTTTGAATAAACTACACACTGCTACGAGCTTGCACAAAGGAATGGATAGAACTTGCACTGCCTATGGAACTCTTGACATGGAAAATTATGGTGAAATTGATTCTCTCGTTGGGGGTTAAAATAATTGTTTAGTACGCTGAAAATTAGATCTCATGAAAACTCGAGTCAACTCGAGCAAACTCAACATTTTAACGTTTGCAACATGGTAATCTGATTCTCCAGCGATGATCATTGCCACTAACATTGCCACTTGAAAATAGGTATGGGATCCATTTACAAGTGGCATCTCTAGTGGCAACTCCAGCGGTATCGCTTGATGTGAATGGAGCAATTGAAATCAACGTATCCCTTTCCAAGCGTTGCCGCCAGCGACATCTCTCTCGCTAGGCTTGAAAAGATCCTTAGATCAAAATTAAAATCCTCACTGATTTTCCTGTACTAGGAATATGACTGAATAGAAGAGGGAGATGAGCCTAATGACATATTGGAAGACGTTGCGTCACAACGTTTCCAAGTAACGGGGCGTTACATCATTTAAATAGGAATATGTGACGTCAGTTTTTCAATGTAACGTCACAAAATGACGTCATTTAGCAGGAAGATGAAAGATGGATGAATCTCAGTTTTTAAAAGTATCTTGTTTTATTTTGCTGTTTGTGCTCATTGTTGTGCCATTTACTTCAGCACGTAAGTTTTACTTCAGATCAGTGTTGTCATTTTGAAGCGTTTGAATTTGAGTGAAAGGCTGCTCTTTGCATCGCCGCTCAGTCTAATTTTCAAAAATTCAGTCATTTTGTGACCACCCCCAATCATGTTGTTTCAGTTTCTGTATTTCTTTGAAAAAAGGGGACTTTCTGCGCCCTTCTGTAGCCAATTCCGCAACCAGAATATCAAGCCACAGCAACCATTAGAACAAAATCAAGGTGTACAAGTAAGATAATAAACTTTCATGAGAGATGAGCAGCTTCAGAAATCTATGAAGAGGGAACTTGGAAAACAAAAAAGAGCTATTCATGACTAAATCAGAGGCTAAAACTTGATAAAGCAAGGGTTATTGAAGCCCACATGTTGAAGTCAAAAGTAAAGAAAAATAAACATAAAAAACAGAAAGAATAAAGCAGAGAATCACACTACAGCAGGAGTAAATAGATTACAAACAAGCAGGCCTGTCAGATTCATTCACTTGTTGCACACAAACAAAAATAGTCACCACTAAATGTGCTAAAATAAAAATCTGTAATAAATGTGAACTATGGTAATGCATTAAATGTGCTTCATATGTCTTCTTACCAAGTCAAGAGCCATGGTAGAGCAGACTGTGTAGCAAAAACTGCAGTCATAACAGTCATGGAGAATAGGAAAAACATTGAAGATAAATGTAAATAATATGTGTGTTGTGATATCGGTCATGCCATTTGTTCAATAATTTAAGTTCTCACTCTATGTGCGAGCATTCCAGATTCTTTGTTTGTGTTAGGGTTCCTCCCACTGCA
This sequence comes from Haplosyllis leylae, assembly GCA_038406175.1. Taxonomy (NCBI): domain Eukaryota; kingdom Metazoa; phylum Annelida; class Polychaeta; order Phyllodocida; family Syllidae; genus Haplosyllis; species Haplosyllis leylae. Next base: position 11,571 of record JBCAUG010185675.1, on the reverse strand, counting down.
GCCACTTCTAACTTAGCCTTCATATTAGCAACATGTAGATCACATACTGGATTTAATAAATAGTTAGGAATGTACTTTACAAGTCATTTTCTTCATAATTAAACACTGAAAACGATTTCTTGCATGTTAGGAACTTTAACAAATCTTTCTGTAACCTAAAGTTTGGTATTTTTATTATAATTAATACAATTCGTCAGGAGTAGTTGCATGTTTTTAACAAGTGTTTTCTTCTCTTTTCAGGCTGTTGCATAGGAAATTGAGTAAGTACTACACTTCTGGTTTTAAAAAATGCCATTCACTTAATTTTAGTCCAATTACAGTACCTGTAAATCAAAATAGTGTGGTTGAGTAAGAAAGAATTAATTGGCTATAAAATATAATTGTCTGTGCAGGGGAAACCAATGCCAGCTTGAGAAGAAGTCTTTCGGGGAGCGTGGGGCAGATTTATCTTTCATCAGCCAAAGAAATAAGGAGTATTACTCAACATCTGAACAAATCACAAGCTTCGATTCAAGTAAGTTGCAGTTTTAATAACATATTCAAAGTCCAAAAATAATGGTATGACCTACACCGTAAGAGGTTAGTCGTCTGTAAATAAGGGAGGTGTTCACACACGCAGAGTTGATAATCTTCTGCACATTGTTTTATGTTGTAGGACATATCGCACAACATGCGGCTGCTAACAAACGACCTTTTTTACTTGGAGGACAAGATAGACATTATAGCATCGTGTAATCTGCTTCCAAACATAAACATATCAGTTTCATCCGACATGAATGGTGCAATTGCTGCTTCAGACTCTTGACATTGAGCTGCTGGTGAAAATCTTGTACGAAAATGGTGCTATTTTAGCCTTTGTTGAACTTGTCTTGAATAATGGATGGACATGGTTTAATTTTGAAATACATTCCGAAGTTTTAATCACATTCCTATTCATGGGTTCAATAATTGTTTACTTAATTGTTTCCATTGGATATCTGTAAGACAGATCCAAACGGAAGGAACAATAAAACATAACTGGGAAGAACATGTCTTGGAAATAAATTAACATTTGTCAAAATCTGTTTGTATGCTGCATTGTAGTGATACAGAGTGAAGAATTCATACACGTTTTTGTTTTTACTAAACTGTTCCGAAAATAATGCCATTTAAATTCCTATTTGAAAGGCACCCTTCTTATTAAGTGGTTTGGCATAAAAGTATTTTCAACAAAGGTTCTTCAGTATTTCTGAAGTGTATTTTAATGGAAAATACTTTAAGAGAGACGGGTTTCTTAAAGTTCCCGGAGCAAAATAATAGTATTGTCGAAAGTTGGTTTCTGATTAAGATATAAGTACTTTTTTGAAAGATACTTGACAAGTGTAATGTATAAAAAAGATGTGTTAGTATTTTAGTGCATGTTTGCTTCTTCTTGGAACGTGTGTGGTTGGTGGAAATCAACTTATCTTGATAATAACCTGGATCTACCGTAAGATTCAAAGAAAGACAATATTTCGATAACCTTTCACGTTCATTAAGTCATCAAGTTAATATATCATAACGAAAAATTGCTGGAAATCAACCCCAGGATTTTAGTAATGCACACGTACGGTATACGGTATCATACTTGACAATATAATGTGGAAATTTATTCAGGGATTTTGTTAGAGCAGATATGATAAAATGTTCTCGGATATGTTACAAAGACGATTAAATGTTTTTCTTTCCTGATTGTCAATAAAACAGTAATAGAGACAGTCCAAGACACATATTCCAAAGGTTCTACAGCAGAACAAAAAAATACTTTCAAGTGAAATAATTTGACCTTCGTAAATTGTATATGCAAGGGTCGAAATACTCTCATGGATAGATTTTTATGTGGAATTTACGCACCAAAATTCATTTTTGTTCGTCTCTCAAGGCAGGAGAATGTTTTAAATTTTATGAGGAACCACAAAGTTTACGAAGAAATAATTGATACGAAAATTTATGAAAGAATATTTTGTGATAAATACAAACGATGGTTTTAAGAACTCACTTTTACAGTGAAAAATTGTATGCTTAGTAAGACAATGGTGATCCATATTTACTTGTCTTGCTGTAGAAGTCACTCGAACAAAGTTTAACTGATATGTGGGATCATATTACAACATCCATTATTTACACACTCTACAGAAAGTTTGAAGGCGAAAAATATCGTGATCATTTCAGCTGATCCCTCTTACAACAGCTATGAATATGTGCAGAAATTTGCTGATTGGAATGGGGTCATGAGTTTCCTTATGTTTTGAAACCGCTACATTGTGTATCTTATTATAAAACTGTTGCCAAAAGCTCTGATGGCCGTAAACAGGCTCCAGTGTAATATACCACTTCAAAAAGTATATTCAAGCCTACGTTGTGCGCATGTACATGGCGACATACCTATGTATTGTGTCTGTCTAAAATACACTTTAAGCGAAGTGTGGATATGTATTGTGATTTAGATGCGTGTGCCTGAAGTAGAAATTCCGTTCAATGTGAATGGTACTAAATTAATTTAGATACTAGATTCTACTTTCTCTGTAATTTTCGCCATCATTTTCCACATCATCTTTTGTTAGTTCAGTCAGTTTATCCTGTAATTCTCTCATTACAGTCCTGTAGTTATCAATAGTTTCTGTAGAAAGACCCTTGGAAGAATATATTTCTCGTAGTAATTCTGCCAAGTGGTCCATTTTGTTGTCTACTTGTCTAGGCTGGAAGGGTTCTGTTCCCTCGACAAAGACTCCATCAGCTGTGGGAGCCTCCCGACCGAGACAGGATGACATTGCCTTCAGACGCGCCCATACGTCATCCCAGCGGATCGCCAAATCGCCAATGAACTTGTCACAGTATTCAAGATTCGCCAACACGGGCTCCACTTGCTTGGTAAAATTCTCTTGTAATTCTTCAGAGATAAATCCTAATGTGGCGATGTAGTCCATGAGGTCTCTCATAGCGTCCCCTGTTAATTTGACGGACTTCCTAGCGCGATTCCGATCGAGCTTCTTCATGAAATTTGCTGCCCTGTCAAGGCCCTTTTTGGCCCCAATTCGTACTTGGTGCTCACACGCGGTGATCAAATCTTGCTCCGGAGTCTTGTTTTCCTTCTGTGGAATGTCTGCATAGGAAACCTTATATTCTTGTATTCGCTGCTGTAGATTGGAATCTCTGAATTTGACTTCCAGTGTTAAGACATCTTTGTTTTTCAGCGCTTTCTTGTGTTTATTTGGAAGGCGTAGGTAACATACTAAATGCCTCGTCATGTCGGCGGCAATGTCATGGATGACATAATTAGCACTGCTTTCGTCAATGTTATTGTTTCCTTCAAAATCAAAAATTTCGTATTCATTTGTCATTTGTTCTTTATCAAGTAGTACACCATTGACGGCTGTCAATTTGATTTGCATGTGCGACACCATAGCTGCCTGTCTTAGCAAAATAGGTTTTATTAAATTTAACTCCATGTTAGTGTTTTCGTCCAGGAAGTAGAATGCGTCGCTGCCGAACGTTTGACCAATGCAGTAGATGAGCTCTGGAAGGAATCCACCGGTGCCTAAAATAAGAAGTAAGTGACTTGTACCAAAACCTGTTTTGAATATGACCTCGCCATTGAGTTGCCGCCATGTGGTTGAACAGAGTGTATTTTTTCTTGTCCGCGGCGCACGGTTTTTTAGATTTAATGCATATATTTGATAGGTTATATCGATTAGTTCGAAACAACATACAAAATCTTTATTCGGTACCTAATGTGGCTATTTTGATGGAATAGTCCTCCGGGTAGCGACATTCTTGCCGCACGAGTTGTTTCTTTTTCTGGATTTCACGGATAAGTTCCTCCGCCTCGACGAATCCTTCGTTCGCCATTCCATCAGTGAAAAGCAGAATGTTGTCGTTGTGTAGTTGACTGGAAACGATAGAAGAGCATTGAGTTCATTCCGAGTTTTTTCATATTCAGTGCAGTTTGTAAGCGTAAGGGTAAATAGTTTTTGATGGTCAGAGAGACGCATAGCCTTCAGTTAACTTTCAATTGAGAATCCGGTAGACTTGAAAAACACTGGAACTTGTTACATATGTGAGATGAAGAGAAAATTTAAAAGAAACGAAGATTGTTTAGCTGCTTAAAATTCAATTTTAAGAATTCGTAAGTCATTTTACGTTTACGAAAGGTATTCATTTACATGTTAGACTTGATATTTGATGAAAAAGTAAGTAATTTTTGGTACTTTTTTGCAAATATGGTCTTGAATTGCTCGACGCCTGTCAGCAATCCTGCACCAAGATTGGTAACTCCTCCCAGCGGTATCCCCTCTATCGATGCGATGGCTGTGTTCTGAAGAAAAATATGATAAGCTTATCAGGTGATGCATTTCATTGAAATTCTGAATTTATTGGAATTTGTAAGTTCATACCGACATATCGTGCTTTTGGGGTTCGTTTTTGCCGCAGTTTAGGCTCAATTTATTCAGAAAAAAATGGCAGCACATTATTTGTTTCTTTCTTTCTTGTGCGTTCACAATTTATTGCACATATTACCTATGAAGAAACAGTCTTTTACCTTTTCGTCCTCGGACATTCTCGTCAGTGGAAAAACGACATGAGAATTCGTTCCAAACGTGACAATGCTGAGGAAGTCGTCCTCGCTGAGGGAGCGCACGAGCAGCTGAGCAAACATCTTTATCTTATCCAGCTTGGATATTGTCTCATCAGATCCATACGACTCAGACATGCTTCAAATACAAATTGTTAAAGCTGGTTTATGGTCATAAAAGCGTTTGATTGCCATGTGTGAAAGTAGAAGACGTGAAGTGTTCTAAAAGTGTATTTATTTGTTTATTTGTACGGAAATTGCTTCGGGTTGGAAATATTCAGTCACTTTTATTTCACCACATGGATTTGACCTGTATTTCGCTTTATAAGCCCTTTGAATCAGGCTTATTTGTGGATTTTCATGCCTATGTGAGTAATAACAGTGCTCGGTAATAATATTTGTTGAAGAGTTGTTTTTGTAATGCCCTTCACAATGACCATTTGGTTGGCTATTAAGGTTTTTGATGAAGTATTCGGAAAATGATTAAAACAGAAGAACGATGAGAAAAATCTATTGAGGTCTTCCATTGACGGGTGTTAAATCTTCTCTTAAATTTTTGTTCACAAGTCATAGTGATCGTGTCTGTGTTAGGGAAAATACGTCATAGATCTATAGAAACCGTCAATGGGATGGTTACACAGGTGTCAGGCGGAAGTGGGAACATCACTTTATCGATGAGTTGATTTCGCAGCTTGAATGTGAAATGACTATACATGAGATGATTCCTGAAAAGAGATAAGGATATACGTTGTATTGCTTCGTACCTGTGGCTGATGTCAATGACACAAACGAGTCTCATGGGGACCCCCGGATTCTCCTCTCCCTCTGTGCTCGTGGAACGTCGGAACCTGAAGCCGTACGATTGTTTCCTCGGCTCAATGGGCTTCAGCTCCCATATCACCGACACCTAAATGTAACAAAATGAAGCGAGGTCGTTTTGAGGTTTTGTACGTACAGGTCTGTGAGATCTGTTGTGGTTTTGAAGAAAAATTATTGGTGAAAGAATCAAAATGAAATTTTCGGACTGTTGGGTTTTATGATATCAATGTCGATGTCTTCATTTAATTCTAGAAATGATATGACATGGTTTTCACTGACTGGTTGGTTAATGGATTCTCTGACTTGACTGATTTGCCATAAGTTCAATACAAAACCTTAAGTTATGTTCATACGACTATTTCCATTACTGATGTCATGACACAAAGGTGAAAATTATCAAAATGTTGATGAGAGATGGCTGTTTGCAAAACACTGATGTTTTTTCCTGTTGTGGCTCCACGGTCCAGATGACTGTTTGAACCCATGATGAATGTCAGAGTACAAGGATAGGAAATATATGAAAACACTTCCACTAGACCACCAGACTAGATTTTTTGGGGGCGATTGGCCAGTACATTTTAGAGACACTATTTTTGTATCAGCCTACTTCAGATTCAGCACCACAAATTCGGGATCCCAGATTAAAGAGTTTTGTGCAAACACAGCATTGACGGTAGCAGATGAGAAGAAGGAAGTAAACGTTGACTGAGGGAATTCTGAAGAAATGTTAGATATTCCTTTTGTATTCCGACCATAACTTCATACATGTACAAATTCTCGAAAAATTAATTTTGAGTTGATTAAATGAACTATTGACATAGCTTGTTCTGGACAAAAAAAATACATCCCAAATTCATCAAAATTCAGAGCATTTCAGTGAACTATAACATCCTGGTAATACACACAAAACTGATAAGGATAATTGTATGTCAATTCAACAGTGACTGTAACGAGCTTAACACAATAGTCATTGATCAATTATACATTAGTAGAATTGATGGCTTGGTACATTTGCATGGGAGAGTCCAAATACATATCAATCACATGGTAAGTTACCATCAATACGCTATGGAGCCATCGGAAAACGAAACTGGATCGTTTTTCATTCTAATCCATCGTTATTTTGACAGATTCAATATTGATCGTTGGGTTACCTTTAATACTTTTTTAAGAATTTTAAGAAACAGCTCTTGAAGTAAGAATGCATTCATCTGACATATCATCTTCATTCATAAGTTCAGCAACAGCCATCATGATCTGGCTCGAATCTCGCTCTAAACCGAAAATTGGAAGTTTGAACGAATAGTATATTGATCTGAATAATAAGTAATTAGGTGGTCACAGACCACGTGACAAAGTGAATTTGCCTTTAAAGGCTGATACAGATATTCTGGTTGTGTACAGGATGTTACATGTAACATAGAATCAGAAACGACGAAACATTTCCATTTGAAGTGCGAACGTTTTTATCTGTGAAATTTTAATTACAAAATGTGAACAAAACGCATTTCAGTCACTTGAACTTTTTCTGAAAAATAATTGGTTCGTTTACCATTTAGCCATTAGTTGGCACGAAAAAAATCGATCAAATTTTCATGCTTATAACCCAATTATCTTGGGATATATGGAACTACCTCATACTTTTTAAGTTGGGTTCTTTAATTTATGCAATTGTACAGATCAATATTGTACGCTGTATTTACGATATGGTTTCACAAAGGCAGACCAAATCGTTGCAATACTTTCTTGGTAAGTTCGTGGAGCTCAGATGATGGAAAAACCGTAGCCCCGTCTCATCATTTTATGCAGGCAAACATACCAAGAAAGATCTGAAAATTATTCACACTGGGAAAGTGTCCGCCAGCCTGACAATGTCGACATTGCCCCAATATCCTAAGAACGTTTTGCCGTCAAGTGAATGAAATGCACACAATGAATGTATGGAGTACTTATTATCTTATTATCTGAAGTCCCTGTAGTTTCTTGTCTCTTTTTCAGAATTTTTACCAAAGATGTATCACTTACACCTACTTCATAACAATCATTTCCATTCTTAAGTGTGAACATTTTTGTTCACAGCGTACTTAAAACAGAATGACTTAATTTAATTATTTTGAAGCATCCAGAGCATCTGTGGCCTCACTGAATTGCAGTATACTTTTCTGTCTCGTGATTTATCATTGATTGAATGCAATGTAATTGCTCCAATGTCCAGTTATTAGATCTATGAACAGTGTGCAAAACATTAGATCAAAGATATGTGTATGTAAACACATACCATTATTTTTTGTGTGAGTTGTATCAACACATATGACGTGGATATTTGTTAGCCCTACGGTGCCTTGTTGAAATTGCAGGTGTGGACTGATACGAAGACTACGAACTGAATGGTCCCTGACAGCCAGTGAAAAGCGTTGAGATTTTGGTGCACATGAGGTTAAGCATTTGCAACCTGCAAATTTTCATTGGGTCTTTATGAGCTAATGTCGGCGTATAATGACTGCAATTCTAGAACTAAACACTGACATTGGCCTGCAGAAATTTTTTTTTAAAAAACGATATTTTTTCGCCTCCTTGTCTCCTGTACAAATTGAATTTGCAATGTTAGATTCTTACTAAGGTTATAGAGACCAACTAAAATTGGGATGGAATATCTTCTCGGTTTCTACTACGTATAAAACATCAATTTAAACACTTATTCTGTACAGATATATATTTGGTTTGATTGTTATTCTTCGTAAGAAAGTCTTGCAAGTTACTTTAGTCTTATCGAAAGGTTTATTTGTGAGCGTAAACATGCACCTGGGCAGCAAAACAGCTGAGAACTCATAACCACACATCACAGTGGCTCACAATTCCTCACTAAATTTACTCTGCCTCGGTCAAATATAGCATATTGTATCACCAAAGTGAAAATCGTTTTACCTGAGCGATTAGTTTTTATGATAGATCACCAAACAGTGTACAGGGCACAAGAATCAACACTAGTGCATTGCATAAGCCTATTGCTGCCCCAACGGGGTACTTTTGTTACCATTCTTCCCTGGGCTCTGACATGTTACTGCCAGCTATGTTGGTACCTCCATGAAGTAGTACTATTCTCAGAGTCAGTGTCATGAATATGAATCTCTGAAGTAAAGCAATTTGGTGAATTGCTGAGGCCCTGCACAAAGGGTGATGACTTTCGTTGTTAGTAAGCTTTACTTGCCAATGTTTCCAGATAGAAGCACAATTTCTCACATCTGCAAAGATTTGTTTTGTTCTTCAGTGATTTACCTACAGCTTCCCGGAAAACATTGCTTGTTGTTCGAGGTACAGATCTCTAGGAAAAGTCATGAATGTATCACAGTAGAAAATTTCGGGGAGGACGTAAAGGATCCAGGACACCGTGCCAGAAAAAAATTCACTCGTACAAATAGTAATTTCTTCTTGTGAAAATTTCATAAAAATATTACGCATACCAGGATTCTGGTAATTTAATTTTACTGAGAAATAAAAATGACATGGCTGAAGTATCAAGAGGAGTGGAACAATTTCATTCATTTAGTTATCAAATATCACATAAACCTACACATTTTGCTGGCTCGTAAGAAGCAGCTAATTCATGCTTGGTCGCCCCTGTTGTTTTGCATAAAAAACAAACGATAGAATGAAGTCAAGTGCATCCAAACATACAAGACCATACTTGAGCATACTCTTCACAGAGAACTAAGTGTGCGTCCACAAAACAAGTGGGATTCTTTTAATCCATCTTATATTGTTACTTAATTGAATCAAATGCACAGGGTGTTTGTTGTGCGTGATTCTTGTTGGAAATACAGAAAGATAAACATTTGAAAATTTAAATGATCTACTGTCCCTGTCACTGAGCACTGAAGATGTTTTCTAAATTGGCCCACAGTGCTGAATCAAAAATAGGTGCAGAATTGAAATCATGAAAGTACTACAAATAGATTCCGGCCACTAGTGAGCTATCATTGGTTAAATTTCCGTTCACATGTTCAGCTCCAGGGAATGGGATAGATGCATGATTACAGATGTGGACAATGGTGCAATAATGTGAATTTGGTGCAGCAAACATTAATGTGAAGATAACATGAAATGGAAAGTGTGAAGTGGTTAATTTCAATGCATTTGTGATTTCTGTTATTTGTCTCTACAACATTGCATTCCTCCATCTGAAAGAAAACCTCTATTGATGAGCCTATATTTGACCAATGCTACTAATCAGCTTCAATCAGAAATGCACATCTTTTAAGATATTGCAATGACAGGTTGATTTTTCTGTCTGCACGAGAATTTTTGTTTCATCTGGTACAGTATAAAAACGGTAAAATTTTAAATCATCAAAAGTGGCTGCCTTGCTAACTCTTCTCCCAAACAGCAAATTTGCATAAAAACGTCACCAATAAACCATTGTTTGATTTCTGTAGTGAATCCTACCCGTATTTCTTGCAATCATATCCTTAAATAACCACGAATAATTTCAAATGAACAAAAAAAAACGTTTCCTTCTTCAGAAAGAAAAGATTTGTATCGATGCACCTTGCTGTTAACAAGTTTTAGATTGTATGAAATTCAACCTTTTTTATCTATCCAAATACTTTTTTCCCAATTTCACACTGGGGCATTGTGACTTCAACACAGATATACTGTGTAATCCTAACACATCTGTGGGTATTTTTTCCAGTGTTGTGCTGATGAGATAAAGGCCCGGTGTAGACTCACCTACTGTTGCTTATCTGAATGATATTTACCTAGAGAAATAAGAAGTGTAACGAATATCTGTTGTTGACTGTGTGAAGGTATTATTTGGTTGAAATGTTTCACCAGTTCGTGTCAAAGTTGGTACGGGTAGAACATGTAACAAGTTTTAGATTCTATGGTATGAAATACTCTGGGCTTCTGTGGAAAGCGATAAAACGTAAAATGTCTTTAAAAAATTGTCTAAACGAACATATTTTCTGCTTGTATTTGTGAGTGTTGTGTTTGCAGTTTGCAGTCCGAAATAGTAGATGTGTCGGTAGTACGGATTGTAGTGGTTTATTGAGATTGATATTGGACTGTTCGATTCAAACTTGCCATCTGGCTAGCAGTATGACTGATTTGTAAATCTAATTTCTTGCACATAGCGTAATTAAAAAAAAATTACATTGATAGAAAGAAAGTCCTCCTGCGTGACCGCGCGACGGCGTAGCCTATCTGCCGTGGGTGGGGGAGGACCCCATGTCCTATCCCTGGTCCTGGCCAGGGGTGGTGGAGTACCCCCTAGTCCCGTCCCTGTCCTTTCTGAGGGCTACCCCCTGTACTGTCCCTGGTCCTGTCAGGGGTGGAGGAGTACCCCCTGGTCCTGTCTGGGGGGTACCCTGTCCTGTCCTGTACCCTGACCCCCATCTTCCTCCCTCCTCCCCTTGCAGGACCTAAACAGGACCTGGAGAGGACCAGGGAGTATCCCCCTGGGTAGGACCTGACCAGACAAGACCTGGACAGGACTAGCAGGTGGCACCCTGTGGCCACACGGGCACCTGTGAAAACATAACCTCCCATCGTACTGCGTATGCGGGCGGTAACTAGTGTGTTTCAATACATTACACCCTGAAGGTAGTTCGGAGGAGGGAGCATTTCTACGCATTCCTACCTGTGAAAAAGCCACAAGTCCGATTAGCTTGGCCTCGCGCCTTCACTACTGTCCCCTGATTTGAAGAGAGTCCAGCATTTGAGCTTTCATTCATGTGCAGATATATCAAGGTGTGTTTATTTAGGGTGTGGTGTTCAAGTCACTTTTAGAGCAAAGCCCTTGGTGAATTATGGATATATGTATGTAAAACAAGGAATGTGGTTTTAAAACTGGCGACAGCAAATTTAAATCTTCACACCAAATGAACTATCTGTTCATTTAGGAAAACGCAACATTTTATATTTTCAGTGCACGTTTGATCGTTCTATGACTGGTTGTGTTAAAAAGATTCGAAAATAGTTTCTCGTTCCTGTGTGTGTCGTTCTTGTTATGTCGAGAGGCAAGAAGATAAAATATGTTCACAATGATAAATACACAAACGGCCAGAGCCCCTGGATTTGCACGCGGTGAAAGCGGCTAGAATCCCAAAGTTGCGTAGCACGTAGTAATCATGTAAATACTGTGATATGTAATCAGTAGAAAC